>JAKJMR010013176.1:0-47374 GCA_024449315.1 Daboia siamensis | reverse complement strand
CCCTGAGTCTTCGGAGAAGGGCGGGATATAAATGTAATAAAAATAAAAAAATAAAATAAATAAATATTATGTGTTTCTTGTAAACAAATAACATCATTCTTAAATTGTTTTAAGTATTGAAATACTTTCTTTCTTTTCTGTGGTGAATTTAAACTATTAACATTCCAGGTTAGAAACTTTGTCGCCATCTTTCGTGACCTGAAGCTTTTGGAGCGCTTCTTCCAAAATCACCTGCACTCTCTTAGGTCGCGCTCCTCCCACTGCTTCACTGTAAGTAAGTTTTGGAGGTGCCATCATAACTCTCTGCTGTTCTTGTTCTTGCTCTTGTCTCATTCGTCTGGCAGCAGCACGTGTCATTCTCTGGTCTCTAACCTCCTCCGATGATACTGAAATTTGATCCACTCCTGTAGCTTTCTGAAATTCTCCATCTTTCACCTGTATGACTCCTTCAGCACCTTGTACATTCTCACTTTGTGGTTGAGACTCTCCCTCACCATTCTTCTTTTTAGATTCCAAAAGTGGTATGGGGAGTGCTTTTAAAACATTAGTATAAAAATCACGTGCCTGCAGCACTGTAAGAAGACGATGTCTCATGCCTGCATACATCACCACCATACCCACTGGTATATCCCGTCTGAACTGAATATCCCGTCTTCTTAATTCTTGTGCCAGAAAAGCAAACTCCTTTCTTCTTCTTAAAATCTTTGGAGGGATCTCTTTTAAGACTAAAACTTCTTGTTCAGCAATTGCAAATTTATTGTTGTAAAAAGCTTGTATAACCTCATTTCTAATTGCTTTCTTTGTAAAATAAACCACCACATCTCTGGGTAGTTTCCTTTGTCTTGCAATCCACGAATTAACACGAAATATTTTGTCTATATCCTCCATAATTTCTTCTGCTGGTCGCTCCAAAACACTTTCCAAAGCCTCTGAAACTATTTTTTTCAAATTTTCCTTAGAATCCTCTTTTAAACCTCTAATTCTCACAGCGAACTCCATCTCCCAGTACTGTACCAAGGTCAAGTCGTCGTCAATCTTATCCACCACATTTTCAGTTTCTGTCATTTTTGCATCTAATCTAATATTATTTTGGCTGAGATCTTCCACTCTTTCGTCCAAACGCTCTATACATACAGCCATGCCTTGAAATGCAAGTAAGATGTCTGCCCTCATTTCTGTAAGCTTCTCCTCCATAAGTTCAGCTAATTGTTGAGATTGCTTTTTCAAAGCCTCTTGCAAAACATCCTGCAAATCTTTCACTGTAAAAGTTGGTGCAGGTGCAGGGGGAGGAGGCATTAAAGCTTGTAACGAAGATTGCTGCACCGGAGAAGCCCCCGCACTTCTAGTAACTTTAGAAGATTTGGCAGCCATTTTCACGCACTATTGCGTGCTACGCACTTTCACTTTTATCAAACTTCAAAAAGTCCACTGAGTTAAAGATCATAAACTCACTTTCACCTAAATCTCCTGTATTGCTCTGCCTGCATCCAAGTTATCTAAAGCTCACTCTTGCTGGCAGGGATGGTTACGACGCCCTGCTCTGCTCCAAAGTCCCGGAGCAGAGGAGTCCCGAAGTCCGGAGCAAACTCAGGCTTCGGGGGGGCTCAATCCTTCAGCCACCAGAGTTTCAACTCTGGCGGCCCGGGAGAGCTCTACCCCTACCTGAGCGCTCACCCCCTCCTCTTCTCCCGAGGAGCGGGCTTCTGAGCCGTCAAAACAGCTGATCGGCGCTGTTTTCGGTGGCTCTACGGAGGCGACGGGGCTGACAGCCAGAATGGCTGCCGGCGGCAGAGCCTTGCCACCCGGAGGTTTCCACTTCTTCCTTTCCTAGTTGCTGTGCTTTTGCCACATGTAGGACTGCCTTGGCCTCCAGTTTGGCCATTTCTTCCTTTTGCAGCTGCTTGGCTTTTGCCAGATGTAGAGTTACTTCGGCCATTTCTATCTTTTGCAGCTGCTCTTCCTTTGCCACACAAAACTGCTGCAGCTACTGCAGCGTCGACTCGTGCTTGTGCAGCTTGAGTGGCCAGGCTCTTGGCCCTGGAGACTCAGGATGAATGGCTATGACGAGAAGATGTTTTAAAGTGACGGGAGGTGCCTGAGACATGAGCTTGCTTTGACATGCTGCTGAGGTGAGAAGATGCATTATAATGATGGGAGGTGCTTAAGACATGAGATTGCTGTGACACGCTGCTACGTTCCTCAGACTGTGGTGACTTGGGACGTGAGGATGAAGCTTTCTTGGAGGAGTGAGAGGAAGATATGTGTGACCGCTGGGATGACGCCTGTGAATGACGGGACACTTCGGACTCAGCCTTCCTGAATGGTGTGTCTTTCATATGTAGCTTGACCTGAGGGAGGCAGATATTACTTTCTAGGAACGTCTCGCGTTCTTTGTTTTTTAGCTTGAGGTGTTGCATTTTCTTTTCGAGTGTTGGATCCCCTAGCTGCGACTGCACCTTTTTGAGAGGATGTTCGTAGTCTTTCCATTTCCAGAAAAACTCCTTCAATGAGAGTGCGCTCGTGGGAAAGCTGCTCCTTGGTTGCTTCACTGTGTTTCTGTAACTTCTCCCAGTATCCTTCATGACATTGATGGAGCACATTCCATTTCTCCATCAGGCTAGACCGCATGACTTCTGTAGGCTTTCTTTGTTGCCTCTGGTCATAGGGTTTCTGAGATATCTTTGGCCTCACTGAAGCTTGGACATCAGGTTCTGCGCACATCTCAGGGTTGGTTGGCTGGACCAGCTCTTCAAGGTTGGTTGGTTGGACCAGCTCTTCTGGACCAATAGGACACTCCGCCATGGCTAGGGCAGGCTCAGAAGACTTCCTAGCTATTTTGAATGAGTTCAGTGAAGTTCACTCTTTGGCCACCAGGGTGCACTGCTTGTGAGAGTAGAGACTTCAGTGAAGTTCACTCTTTCACCACCAGGGTGCACTGTCTGCGTGGATAGAGACTTCAGTGAAGTTTGCTCTTTGGCCACCAGGCTGCACTGCTTGCGTGGCATGAATACAAGCCTGTTATTTGCAGATCTGCCACCAGGGTGCGCTGTATTCAGGTAACATAAATGCAAGCCTGTTTGCAGGTTGCCACCAGAGGGCGCTGCGTGTGGGCCACTGGGTGCATTGTTTACAAACAGCTGGAATAATTTGCTTCTCTCCACTTGCATTCCAATGGGAGGGGGGAATTGCTGCATAAGGCATCTGCTTTCACCCACCAATTGCCTGTTTGCCTTGACAATTTATTTCCTTATTGACTAGGCTGAGGCCCCCAAAAGTGGGGTTGTGCTTACCAAGCCAAGCAAATGCAAGCAATGATGCTTAAACAAAGGAAACAAGATTCCTTGAAACGCTGAGTTTTGGCAAGCGGGGTGGGGGTGGGGGGTGGGGCTGTTCCTTTGTTAGCTTGCCTGTTAACCCAGTTCTGGATAATCTCTCAAGTCAAAGTCAAACAGAATTCTTTCTTACTTTCACCAAGGATGCAACCTCTTTTGGTTGGGGAAGGTAATTTATGTCTTTTACTTTGGGTTTAATTACTTCCTTTCTGTTGGAAAAGCATTCCTTCAACACACACGCATCTCTCCACTTCACAGCCACATTCCTTTCATTCCAGGCAAATGGGAGAAAGGCCAACTGCCATTTAAGCCAAGGCTTGGGTTTTTTAATGGAAGAGAAATTAAGTCTCTACTTTTACTTTGCCAGAGACATGGAGAGTAAATTAGTCCTCTTTTACTCCAGCGAAGCAGAGGCATGGAGTTGATTTATTTTTATTACTCCAGCTAAGCAGATGCATGCAGCCAAGCAAATGAAGGTATATTTATTCCTTTTTTACTATTCTGGAAACATGAACTGAAATACATTATAGTCCCGATCCAGATAGCATAAACTCCACAAAAATGTTTTAAAACAAATATTTATTGTCCAGGAATTCTAAGCAGAGACTTACTTTGCAGTAGATTCATCCGGCCATCATCATATCTGTCCATTTTCGTAGTGTAAAAAAGGAATAGTTTCTCCATCTCCGCTAGGCATGGTTACGGATGCCAATTGATATGTACACGATGCTTGATTAAAAGAAAGGGTTTTACAACCTGGCACATAGCCAGGATGTCCTGTAATAAACTTTGAAGCTCCTCCCACTGACTAGATAAGATATAGGACTGACTAACAACTAGACTACATTTCCCAGAGGTCATCTCTTAAGGAAACAGCGTTTAACCCTTTAAATGCTAAATGTTCTACCATAGTTCTTTTAAGGATACGGCTTTTAACCCTTTAAATGCTAAATGCTCTAACGCAGTTCTTAATTCCTAAGTTAGCTATATAATGGACCAGATGGCTATATACTGGTCCAGCACAGTGCTGTTCTCCAATTGGGGCTCCAGGCCAACTGGCAGAGCCAGGTCTTTAGCCCCTTACAAAAGGATAGGAGGGTTGGGGCCAACCTCACATCAGAGGGGCAAGATATTCTAGAGGGCAGACCCCACTAGCCATAATAATTGGGCTGACAGGACCCGCAGCATGCCTCCTCTGACATCACAAGTGGGATGGGCCAATCCCAGTGGGGTGAGATGGTCCCTCAAGTAACCTGGATCAATGCCATGAAGAGATTTAAAGGTGATCACCAACACCTTGAATTGCACCCAGAAGGAGACAGCCAATCAGTGCAACTCATGGAGCAGTGGTGTTACAGGGGCCATTACAGGCCCCCCAAACTACCCACACTGCTGCACTCTGCACCAGCTGTAGCTTCCAAATGCCCCATGTAGACCGCATTATAGTAATCCAGTCATGAGATGACTGGGAACTGAATGACTGAGCATAGGGAATCCTGGTCCAGGAAAGACCACGACTGGGATAGAACATGAAGTTGTGCTGTGACTGCCACCTGCTTTTTGAGCAGGAGTTGTGAGTCCAGGAGAACCCGTCAACCATCTTGTTGGGATATGCAGTTTTTTTGCATGAAAAACTGCATAGTTAAAATACTCCTTCCTTCCCCCCAGCCCGGGCCACCCACTCTCCATTGTCCACCAATCCAGTGCAATCTCTTTGTTTTCGGAAACAGTCTGGTCAGCTCAGAAGGCTCTCATCATTCGACCTTGAGGTGTCGAGATTCTCCCAGGCTATAGACAGTACACATGAATTCCTCACTTCCCTCCCAGCCACCCATGCTTTCTAATCATACCTGTCTCCCCCTCCCTGGTTTCTGTTGTCTGGCTGCAAGCAAAAGTGCACAGTGAGTCGGCCATGACAACCCCCAAGTTTGCGGACCAGAACTGTCTAAGGCAGTGTCACCCCATCCACAGTTAAAGATGACAAAGTCCTAGATCCTGGAACTCCATTTACCCAAAGCTATTCAGTATTGTCAGGGATCATTCAAACCATCTTGTCCCCCATCTAGGCCCCCACAGTCTCCAGGCACCACGAGAGGGTGGCCACAGCATCACTTAGGTCACCAAGAGTGGAAATATAGTGTATTTCCACAAAGGGCGTCCAGTTGGACTCCTAGAAAGTCCAGGCTCTACTAGACTAGCAAGCCCCCTGCACAACCAAAGATGTCCAATGCTTCCTGGGCTTTGCTAACTTCTATAGGAATTTTATACCCGGTTTTGCTCACAAAGCCAAACCCCTGACCCAACTAACAAAGAAAGGAGTTAAATTTGCTTGGACTTCTACACACCAATCAGCATTTGAAGAGTTAAAGCAGCTTTTTGCTTGCCAGGGCCCCTGGACACATCAAAGGGAATTGTGCTATAAACAGATGCTTCAGGTGTTTCCATTGAAGCTGTTCTTCTATAAGACAGGGAAGGAGAAAACAGTCTCTTGCCCTGTGCTTTCTTCTCCAGAGCCTTGATTGCCCCAGAATGTAACTATGACATTTTCAGTAAGGAGCTCCTTGCTGTTAAATCCTCATTCCAACACTGGAGACACTTTCTGGAAGGCGTGTGTTTTCCTATAGAAGTCAATACAGACCACAAGAATCTACACACACTGCAACAGACCAAGCCACTTTCACCCAGACAAATCAGATCGAGCCAACTCTTATCGTGCTTTGATTTTTACATACAATATGTTCCAAGCTCAATGAACTTGATGCCGGATACTCTCTCTCACAAACCAGAATATTCTCAGGTTCAACAGACTCTAGTACCAGCAACAATTCTACAGCCTTCACATTTCCAGCCTCGACAGCAGCTACCATCCACTGAGAGGTTGGGGGGCTACCCAACTGCACCAGGACTTAATCACCAGGATAGAAGCTAAGCAATGTCTAGACCACTTCCCACAGGCCCAGATGGATGACCTCAAGGAACACCCAGCAGGTACTATAATCCCGTTCATGATGGAGGAAGAAGCCCTAAAACACAAGGGCAGTATAGTAGTTCTCCCCCTTTGCAGTGAAGAGGTATTGCAGCTTTCCCACTACAATTAAACAGTGGGGCATGGTGTTTACAAAATTCTGCACAGAACCTCAAAAGACCTTTGGTGACCTAAGATGGCAGCAGACATCAAGGATCATGTGGCCTCTTGGCACACATGCAGGAGGGCCAAACCCCTCCATCAAAAGCCAGCAGGACTCTTGCAGCCACTACCAACACACCTAATTTGCAGCATACAGTCTCTGGATTTCACCACTGATTTATCCTCTGTCCAAGGCTTCACTGCCATTTTAGTGGTGGTAGACCTTTTCACCAAGATGGTTCACTTCATACTGTGCAAGTGATTAAAAACGTAAAGGTTTCCACTGTCCAGTCATGTCTGATTCTAGGGGGCAGTGCTCATCTTCAACCTGCCGTCCCTGGGAGGTTCATCGGGGTTGGCTTGGGTGTTTATGGCCTCCATGACGGCCATGGACCTGACCCAAGTAATTCAGGGCCCGACTCATGGGGGGGGGTTCACACGCTCGATCTTATCATTTTAACTGGACAGTGGCTTGATGATCTGGGAGGGGGATTTCCAGTTATTACACCCCTATCATGGACCAATCATCATCTCCTGCGGCTGGCCTTTCGTTTTGCCGCCCCCCATCGTGGGGTTACGGAACCGACTAGGTGGTTCTGCCCCAGGCGCCTAATGGACCCTGAACGGTTCCAGGTGGCGCTTGGATCTTCGCTCACAGCCCGGTCAATGCCTTAGTGGAAGCCTGGGAAAGGGCAGCCATGGAGGCACTTGACCATGTTGTTCCCATGCGGCCCTTGTCCCGGCACAGATCCCGGCGGGCTCCATGGTTTTCCGTGGAGCTCCGGGAGATGAAGCGTCGGAGATGGAGCCTAGAGAGATGTTGGAGATCCAGCCGGTCTGAGTCTGACCTATTGCAGTTAAGAACCTTTACGAGGTCTTGCAGCGATGGAGGCAGCGAAGTTTAATTACTTCACTGCCCTCATCGCGTCCGCAGATAATCGCCCGGCCGCCCTGTTTAGGGTGACTCACTCCCTCCTTAATCAGGAGGTGAGGGAGGAGCCCCTGCAGGGTCGTGCCGAGGAGTTTAGTCAACATCTGGCAGACAAAATCGCTCAGATTTGGGCTGGTCTGGACTCCGACTGGGCGGAGTCTGACGGGGGGGAGACGAGCGGTCTTGGGAATGTTATCTGGGAAGAATTCGACCCTGTGACTCCGGAAGAAGTGGACAGGATCATGGGAAGGCTGAGTTCCACCACGTGTTTATTGGACCCGTGCCCCTCCTGGCTGGTATATGCAGCTCGGGAGGGGACATGAGGTTGGCTCCAGGCGGTAATAACCACTTCTTTGAGTGAGGATAGCTTCCCTGCCGCCTTGAAGGAGGTGGTGGTGAGGCCCCTCCTTAAGAAGCCTGCCCTGGACCCGGCTATTTGAACAACTATCATCCGGTCTCCAACCTTCACTTTCTAACGAAGGTTGTTGAGAGTGTGGTGGCACATCAGCTCCCTCTGTTCCTGGAGGAAGCGGATTATCTGGACCCCTACCAATCGGGTTTTAGGCCTGGGTACAGCACGGAGACGGCATTGCTCGCCCTGGTGAATGATCTCTGGCGGGCTCGGGACAGGGAGCTGCATTGGCTTCCAGTTGTCTTCTGGGTGAGATTCAAGGTGCTGGTGATGACCTACAAAGCCCTAAATGGCATGGGTCCGGATTATTTACGGGAGCACCTTTTGCCAGCGTCAACCTCCCATCGTCCTGTGTGCTTCCACAGAGAGGGCCTCCTCAGGGTGCCGTCAGTCAGGGAATGCCGACTGGCGGCCCCCAGGGAGAGAGCATTCTCTGTGGGCACGCCTGCCCTATGGAACCAACTCCCTGTTGAGCTCTGGATGACTCCCGACCTTCGCTCTTTTCGCCGCGACCTGAAAACTTGGCTATTTGAGCTTGCCCGCCTGGACTGAGGGATTGGGATTTTAAATTTTTTAATTTTTAAACTTTTAGAATGTGTTTTACTTATTAGGGCTAATTTAATTTAATTTATTTTAACTTTGTATAGTGTATATTCTATATTGTGTTTTAATTGCCCTGTACACCGCCCTGAGTCCTTCGGGAGAAGGGCGGTATATAAATCCAATTAATAATAATAATAATAGTAATAATAATAATAATAATAATAATAATCCACATTTCTTAGCTGAGGGAGCCATCATTATGCACAGACACTTCCTTGGTCATGTGGCCAGCATTACCTAATGCCAAAAACAGCCCAATTTTTTCTAGACCTGTGGTGGCGAATCTATGGCATGCGTGCCATAGGCGGTACACGGAGCCATCCCTGTGGGTACGCGTGTCATTGCCCTGGAGGGAGGTGGGACCAGGATGCTTCCCTCCACCTCTCCATGTGCACCTGCGCTCTTGCTCTCTTTCTCTCTGCACTGAGGTCAGGGAGAAGCTACAAGAGCTGCTGGGCGGATCTGGGCTGGATGGTGGAGGCAACTGCCAGCACGAGTCCAGGTAAGCCTCTGGAACGATTTTTGTGGTGCCCCAGCAGCCGGATCTGACCTCTGGAAGCCTGGAAAATGCTTCTGCCACCCAGATCGGCCATGGGGGGTGCGTGAAAACGCTCTGCAGCCCTAGTCCCAGGCAGCAGAAGCATTTTCCAGGCCTCCAGAGCGTGGATCGGGCCGTTTGCACACCGCAAAATCACCGTAAGGCCATGGATGTGAACTCCAGAGGCCTGGAAAACACTTCTGCTACCTGGATCAGCCGTGGGGTGTGTGCGAAATCTCTGCAGCCCTATATCCAGACAGCAGAAGCATTTTCCAGGCCTCTGGAGCTCGCATCCATGGCCTTGCGGCAATTTTGGGATGTGCAAGCGGCCCGATCCGGGCTCCGGAGGCCTGGAAAATGCTTTTGCCACCTGGATTGGCTATGGGGGGGTGCACGGAATTGCTCTGCAGCACTACATCCAGGCAACAGAAGCATTTTCCAGGCCTCCAGAGCTCGCATCCATAGCCTTGCGGCAATTTTGGGACGTGCAAGCGACCCGATCCGGGCTCCAGAGGCCTGGAACATGCTTCTGCCGCCTGGATCAGCCATGGGGGCGGGCAGGAAATCACTCTGCAGCCCTAGATCCGGGCAGCAGAAGCATTTTCCAGGCCTCTGGAGCCCGGATCTAGGGCTGCAGAGCAATTTCACGTCCCCCATGGCCGATCTGGGCAGCAGAAGCATTTTCCAGGCCTCCAGAGCCAGGATCGGGCCACTGGCGTGCCCAAAAATCACCCTGCGGCGATGGATGCGAGTCCAGAGGCTTAGAAAACGCTTTTGCCGCCCAGATTGGCATGAGTTGAAATTAAAAAGTAGTTTTAAAGATAAAGTACAAGTACTCCTCACTCCCCTTTAATATCGTCTCTTCCCCCACCCCCTTAATATCATCTCTTCCCCCACCCCCTGTAATATCTCTTCCCCCACCACCTTTAATATCTCTTCCCTCACCCCCTTTAATATTTCTTCCCTCACCCCCTTTAATAGCATCTCTTCCCCCACCCCCTTTAATATTCCTTCCCCCACCCTCTTTAATATCAGTGAGGCTCCTCTAGTGGACTATGCCCCAGTACTCACCCCGTTCCCATCCCCCCTCTACTGGAGATCCTCAGATCCACCCCAGTCCTGCCCAGCCCCGCACAAGTGCCCCTGACGTGAGTGATGTTGAGGTGGCCACGCCCACCCAGTGGGCCATGCCCATCTGTCGCCCAACAATAAATAAGTGGGGTTTGGTTTGCAGTTTGGGCACTCGGTCTCTAAAAGCTTCACTATCACTGCTTTAAGCCATTAAGCCACATATTTTCCCATTGATATAACATCGTTTGGACTACTGCAACGCTCTCTACATGGGGCTGCCCTTGAGGACCACTCGGAGGCTCCAACTGGTACAGAATGCAGCCGCGAGAGTTGTGTTGGGAGTTTCCCGATACTCCCATGTTACACCCCTGCTCTGCGAGCTGCATTGGCTCCCAGTTATCTTCCGGGTGAGACTCAAGGTGCTGGTAATGACTTACAAAGCCCTTCATGGCATGGGTCCGGAATACCTCAGGGAGCACCTGCAGCCGGCATCAACCTCCCTCCGCCCAGTGCGCTCCCACAGAGAGGGCCTCCTCAGGGTGCCACCGGTCAAAGAATGTCGACTGGTGGTCCCCAGGGGGAGGGCGTTCTCTGTGGGCGCGCCGGATTTATGGAACCATCTTCCGGTTGAGCTCCGGATGGCGCCCAACCTTCGCTCCTTCCGGCGTGATCTAAAGACCTGCCTGTTCGAACAAGCCGGCCTGGCCTGATGGGTGATGGGTTTGGGTTTTATTGCTTTTTATGTATTTTAACTTATTGTCGTAGTTTTTGGGCATCTTGTTTAATCTCTTTTAATTTTTGTATTCTGTCTTTTAACATGTATTGCCCTGTTCACTGCCCTGAGTCCTTCGGGAGAAGGGCGGTATACAAATAAAATTATGATTATTATTATTGTTTTAACCTGGATTTTTTCCCCATTTTACCATATAATTCTTAAGATATTCATCTTCCAAATTCATCATAAGTAGCATTTTATAAACTTTAGTAATCAAGTGGTTATCTCCAGAGCATAAATTCCATTCCAATTCAGATTTGTCAGCTGCAAAACCAAAACATTTTTTACCACGTTTAAACCTTTCAAATATTCTATGCTAATTAAACCAATCATAATTAAATCCACCACTTACTAGTTGTTCCTGCATTTTTATCTTAGGTTCCTCCCTTTCCAATATCAATAGGTCACAATATGTCATCCATTTGGAGTCAGTTAACATCACTTTGCTGTATAGTGTTTCATGTGATATCTACAATGATACCTTAGTGGACAGTCTTCTTTTATACTTTACCCACATATGCCCAATCATATGCCTAATAAAATGGTTCTTAAAACTTGGGTTAACCTTTACCTTATCATACTATAAATAAGCATGCCACCCAAATCTCAGATCAAAGCCTTCAAGGTCTAACAAACTTTGATTCTTCAGAGTTTTTCAACCATACCAAACAACATGCGTCATAATACAAGATCAGGCAACCCAAGACCTCCCATTTCACATCTTGCAAACATTTATATTTAATTATAGGTTTTTTGTTTTGCCAGATAAATTTGAAAATATCCTTCTGCCGTTGTTTAAAGCAGAGGTCTTTAATCAAAATTGATATAGTCTGAAATATAAATAGTATTCTGGGTAAGATACTCATTTTAACAACAGAAATCCTTCCTGTGACAAGTTTAGTTTTTTTCATCTGTGCAAATCTGATTTTATCTCACTCCACATTTTAACATATTTTTTTTTGTACAACATAGAATTTTTATTAAAATCAACCCCAGACACTTTACTTTTTTCACAATCTTAAATCCCATTTTGTTTTCCAATTTTCTTTGGTCTTCATTCATGTTGTTTACCAACATTTTAGTCTTATTCATTTAAAAGCTCGGAAGACAAAAACTCTGGTCCCGGTGACCGACCCAAATTGGATCCTGTAATGTTATCCTGGGACACATAAGTAGCTAGGAGATGACTATTCTGGCTCGCTCATGCACTCATGAATTACAAATCCTCAGTAGACCCCAGTAAACTATTCTGGCTCATTCTCTTTCACAAGAATTACAAATCCTCAGTTGAGTAGAGCCCCAAAGGGCAAAAGTAAGTTTTACCTTAACTTTATTATTTTCTTAGAATAAAATGGATAACAAAACTCTTCACGAATTATGTATTGTCGCAAAACAGTGAGGATTGACAGGCTACTATAAGCTCAGAAAGGCAGAGCTGATGGGTCTACTTAGCAGCTGTGATACGCCTTCTATATTTAAAAAACCTCCTCTTCCTGCCTTGTGACAGATAATGAATGACAACAATATCATAGGCATAACATTTATGAACAAACCAGAGATTTTGAAACTTCTCGATGAAAGAGGGCTTGTTCCTGCTGAGGGTCTCACAAAGCCGCAAAAGCCACAAAAGATGTTGTTGTTGTTGTTGTTGTTGTTAGCTGCGAAGTCGTGTCCGACCCATCGCGACCCTATGGACAACATTCCTCCAGGCCTTCCTGTCCTCCACCATCCTCTGGAGTCCATCCAAGCTCACGCCTACTGCTTCAGTGACTCCATCCAGCCACCTCATTCTCTGTCGTCCCCTTCTTCTATTGCCCTCGATCTTTCCCAGCATTAGGCTCTTCTCCAGTGAGTCCTTCTTTCTCATTAGGTGGCCAAAGTAGTTGAGTTTTAGCTTCAGGATCTGGCCTTCTAAAGAGCAGTCAGGATTGATCTCCTCTAGGACTGACCGGTTTGATCGCCTTGCAGTCCAAGGGACTCGCAGGAGTCTTCTCCAGCACCATAGTTCAAAGGCCTCAATTCTTTGGCGCTCAGCCTTTTTTATGGTCCAACTTTCACTGCCATACATTGCAACTGGGAAGACCATAGCCTTGACTATACGTACTTTTGTTGACAGGGTGATGTCTCTGCTTTTTAGTGTGCTGTCTAGATTTGCCATGGCTTTCCTCCCCAGGAGCAAGCGTCTTTTAATTTCTTGGCTACAGTCCCCATCTGCAGTGATCTTGGAGCCCAGGAAAATAAAATCTCTCACTACCTCCATTTCTTCCCCATCTATTTGCCAGGAATTGAGAGGGCCAGATGCCATGATCTTGGTTTTCTTAATGTTAAGTTTCAACCCAACTTTTGCACTCTCCTTCTTCACCCGCAGCAAGAGGCTCTTTAGTTCTTCTTCACTTTCTGCCATTAGAGTGGTATCATCTGCGTATCTAAGGTTGTTGATATTTCTTCCGGCAATCTTAATTCCAGCTTTTGATTCATCTAGCCCAGCCTTTCTCATGATGTGCTCTGCATATAGGTTAAATAGGCAGGGCGACAGTATACAGCCTTGCCGGACTCCTTTCCCAATTTTGAACCAATCAGTGGTTCCGTGTCCAGTTCTCACTGTTGCTTCTTGACCCGCATATAGGTTACTCAAGAGACAAATAAGATGGTCTGGTACTCCCATCTCTTTAAGAACTTGCCACAGTTTCTTATGATCCACACAATCAAAGGCTTTAGCATAGTCAATGAAGTAGAAGTAGATGTTTTTCTGGAACTCCCTAGCTTTCTCCATGATCCAGCGTATGTTGGCAATTTGATCTCTAGTTCCTCTGCCTCTTTGAAATCCTGCCTGTACTTCTGGTAGTTCTCGATCCACATACTGCTGAAGTCTAGCTTGTAGGATTTTAAGCATAACTTTACTAGCATGAGAAATGAGTGCAATGGTGCGATAGTTTGAACATTCTTTGGCACTGCCTTTCTTTGGAATTGGAATGTAAACTGATCTTTTCCAATCCTGTGGCCACTGTTGAGTTTTCCAAATTTGCTGGCAAATTGAGTGTAGCACTTTTACTGCATTGTCTTTTAAGATTTTGAATAGCTCAGCTGGAATACTGTCACCTCCACTAGCTTTGTTGTTGCTCAGTTTTTCTAAGGCCCACTTCACATTCTAGGATGTCTGGCTCGAGGTCAGTGACCACCTCACTGTGATTATCAGGGACGTTAAGCTCATTCTTGTATAGTTCTTCTGTGTAATTTTGCCACCTCTTCTTGATCTCTTCTGCCTCTGTTAGGTCCCTGCCATTTTGGTCCTTTATCATGCCCAGTTTTGCATGAAACGTTCCCTTCATTTCTCTAATTTTCTTGAAAAGATCTCTGGTCCTCCCTATTCTATTGTTTTCTTCTATTTCTTTGCACTGTTCATTTAAGAAGGCATTCTTATCTCTTCTAGCTATTCTCTGGAATTCTGCATTCAATTGGGCGTATCTTTCTTTTTCTCCCTTGCCTTTCGCTTCCCTCCTTTCCTCAGCTATTTGCAAAGCTTCCTCAGACAGCCATTTTGCTTTCTTGCATTTCTTTTTCTTTGGGATGGTTTTGCTTGCTACCTGTTGTACAATGTCGCGAACCTCTGTCCATAGTTCTTCAGGCACTCTGTCTATCAGATCTAATTCCTTAAATCTATTTGTCACCTCTACTGTATATTCAACAGGGATATGATTTAATTCATACCTGAGTGGCCTAGTGCTTTTCCCTACTTTCTTCAGTTTAAGCCTAAACTTTGCAAGGAGAAGCTCATGGTCTGAGCCACAGTCAGCTCCTGGTCTTGTTTTTACTGACTGTATAGAGCTTCTCCATCTTTGGCTGCAGAGCATATAGTCAATCTGATTTCTGTGTTGACCATCTGGTGATGTCCATGTGTAGAGCCGTCTCTTGGGTTGTTGGAAAAGAGTGTTTGCTATCACCATCGTATTCTCTTGACAGAATTCTATCAGCCTGTGCCCTGCTTCATTTTGCACTCCAAGGCCAAACTTGCCTGTTATTCCGGTTATCTTTTGGCTTCCTACTTTAGCATTCCAATCCCCCATGATGATAAGAACCTCATTTTTTGGTGTTAGTTCTATAAGGTGCTGTAGGGCTTCATAGAACCGGTCAATTTCATCCTCTTCAGCACTGGTGGTTGGGGCATAGACTTGGACTACTGTGATATTGAATGGTTTGCCTTGGATTCGAACTGAGATCATTCTGTCATTTTGAGGATTGTATCCCAGTATTGCTTTTCCTACTCTTTTATTGACTATGAAGGCTACTCCATTTCTTCTGAGGGATTCTTGCCCGCAGTAGTATACCTGATGGTCATCTGAATTAAATTCACCCATTCCTGTCCATTTTAGTTCGCTGATACCTAAGATGTCGATGTTTAGTCTTGTCATCTCTTGTTTGACCACGTCCAGCTTTCCTTGATTCATGGATCTTACATTCCAGGTTCGTATGGAGAGAAAATCTTTACAGCATCGGACTTTCCTTTCACCACCAGACACATCCACAGCTGAGCGTCCTTTCAGCTTTGGCCCAGTCGCTTCACTCTTTCTGGCGCTACTAGTACTAGCCCTCTGCTCTTCCCCAGTAGCATATTGGACGCCTTCCGACCTGAGGGGCTCATCTTCCAGCGTCATATCGTTTTGCCTTTTGGTACTGTCCATAGGGTTTTCATGGCAAAGATACTGGAGTGGGTTGCCATTTCCTTCGCCAGTGGATCACATTTTGTCAGAACTCTCGGCTATGACCTGTCCGTCTTGGGTGGCCCTGCACGGCATAGCTCATAGCTTCATTGAATTACGCAAGCCCCTTCGCCACGACAAGGCAGTAATCCATGAAGGGGCACAAAAGATGGTGAAAGATATTGATCCAAAGTACGAGTATCTTAAATAGATCCATAATAACCCAAGGATGGTGTTAGTTAAAGACATCAAAAGTGGGGTTATAACAGAGTATCCCTCAATTTATAAGGCTAGTCATGCGTTAAGATGCTTATGGAGGACTATGATGTACCTCAACAAAAAAAAAAAAAAGAAAACAAGTATAAAATAACGCCCACTCCATACAATCGAAATCCCTACATAGCAAAATTGAATTTGCATTAAAATCTTCTGTTCTTCTGTTATAAAAACATGCCTGAGTTTGATAAGAAAGAGGTTCCTAAAGTAAATACTAATAATGGCAGACATGAACCTTTACCAGTAAGTATGAAGACCTGAAGCTGTGTGAGAGTCTCAGAATGGAGACCACAGAGGAAGAAGAGGTGTGATTAGATATGCATGAAGATTATTATAACGAGATGACGTCACCCTTTTAAAATGCATAGAAGTTTTGTTAGGTTAAGGCCTAACAAAACCACTAAAAATCATAAGATGCAATTCTATCTGTTCTTTATGGAATGTAGCCTTCGAGAAACCGATATCATGAGGTGGCAGCAACTACATAATTTAGCATTTGGTATAGGAGGGTTGCTATTTTGGCGAGATAACCCACCCGTATATTACCTCTCTTTAATCAAACACAAGTTTCACATTCCTAATGAATACTTTGTGAAAGATCACGCTAAGCTTGTTGACCACCTTTGGGATCCTAACTCAGAGTACAAAAAAACTCGAGCAAGCAATCTTTACAGACCAGACCCTGTAGCCTCTGCTGGCCGGCCTTCTGATTTTCAGCAACTCACCCTATCTGAAGACCAAGTGAGAACTGTATTGAAGGCTGTGAATCCCAGCAAACCTGCAGGCCCAGATGGGGTGCTGGAGATAGTGGTTAAGAACTGTGCCGACCAATTAGCAGGGGTCCTGACAAGGATTTTTAACATCTTGCAAACGGCATGTGTACCATCGTGCTTGAAAGCAGCTACCATTGTCCCAGCCCCCAAGAAAACTGCAGTTGAGTGCCTGGATGACTACAGACCTGTTGCATTAACGTCTGTAGTCATGAAATGCCTCGAAATACTGGTTCTCCAACATCTCAGGACATGCCTCCCACTGGATTTCGATAAACATCAATTTGCCTATAGGGGGAATAGGTTGACAGACGATGCCATAGCTACTGCTTTACACTCTGTAGCAAGTCATCTTGAGAAACCTGGAAGTTATGTCAGGATGCTTTTTGTTGATTATAGCTCAGCTTTCAACACCATTTTGCCGAGCACTCTCATCGAGAAGCTGACTGACTTGAAATTTTCCCCCTCCATCTGCGATTGGATTCAAGACTTTCTCAGGGACCGGTTACAAACAGTGAGGGTCGGGTCTGCTTTGTCCACCCCCCTGAAGCTTTGCACCCCCCTGAAGCTTTGCTCACCACAGGGCTGTGTGCTTAGCCCCTATCTGTACTCTTTGTACACATATGACTGTGTATCATTCAACCCATCTACTGCAATAATTAAGTTCGCAGATGATGCTACCATGGTGGGTCTTATTACAGGTGGGGATGAGACAGCATACAGGTACAAAAATTATCCATATGGTGTTGTAACAACAACTTGCACCTGAACATCGGCAAGACGAAAGAGATTGTTGTGGTCCCGACCCCCGCGCCTGTCCTAACCGAGGAAGAGGACTCTGAGGATGATGGGGAGGAACTGGCAAGGCCTCCTTCTCCGGGACCCTCCCCTCTGGCAAGGCCTCCCTCTCTGGGGCCCTCCTCTCTGGCAAGGCCTCCATCTCCATCTGAAGGCCGAGAGGAGCAGCCTGGGAGTAGCCAGGCTGGGACGGAGCTCGAGCAGCTGCAGCAAATACAGTCTAGTGAAGATGACTTATGGCTAGACCCTCGAGAAAGATGCAGGGCCAAGCGTTTGCAGCAACGTAGGATGAGTAGGAGGGCCAGGGAGTAGCTGAGTCATTGAGCCACACGCCATAAGGTACAAAAGGGGGTGTGGCTGCTCTCAGAACTTTGTGACGAACAATTTAATTCAACATTGCTTCTGGTCACATCTGTTGGATTTCTCTACCTGTGTGAATCCTGGTCTGGATTTTGTGACTACGCTTCTTCATCTCTGATTTTGGTTTGTTTGCCTGGATTTTCTTGGACTTACTTGTTGACAGTTATCTCACGTCAGCAAACGTTTGAGATAACTAGCTTATTTTATTTGCCCTGTGCGCTCACACAGGGAGGGCCTCCTCAGGGTACCGTCGGCCAGACAATGTTGACTGGAGACCCCCAGGGGGAGGGCCTTCTCTGTGGGGGCACCTGCCCTCTGGAATCAACTCCCCTTGGACCTCCGGATGGCCCCGGATCTCCGTACCTTTCGTCGCGACCTTAAAACATGGCTTTTTCAACAGGCCGACCTGGACTGATGGAAGGGAGGTTTTCTTAATTTTGCTTTATTGTGTTTTTAATTGGACTATTTATGGGATAATTTGATTTAATACCTTTTAATGTTTGTATTCTGTGTTTTTATCGTTGTTAGCTGCCCTGAGTCCTTTGGGAGATAGGGCGGCATACAAATCCCATAAATAAAATAAATAAAAATAAGATGGAGGGTTTGTGTCACTGTAAGTTGGGGGTGGGGGCACGAAGGGAGGCTCAGCCAATCTCAATGTATACATGGTTGTACTTTGACAATAAGGTTCATTCATTCATTCATTCATCTTCTGCAGTTCCAGCTTGTAAAAGCTGCTGACGATTTCTTTGTCATTAGCGTTGATTATTTTATAGGTAGGCATATCCGTATATTGCACTTTGGATACAGTAAACAATTCCCTTCGCCATTGCATCATATATACTTTCTCAAATCGTCTCTTAAACCTGGAAATTCTAACACGATCCCCAACTTTAAACTTGGTCTTTATTTCAACAGCCAGCCTCTGACTGTACAAATTATTCCACGCTTTCTGCTTGTTTTCCTTGAGGCTGGCTTCAACCAGCAACATCTTTATAGAGAAATGTTTATGGTTATTGTACAGGTCGACCATTTGATCCAACACATCGATATTTTTGTTGGTGCTATTGTTGGTAAAGTACTTGAACATAATTTGTTTCATTACTCTATTCCACCTCTCTACCGCACAACTCTTTTCCTCATTTTCAGTTTGTGTAAATCACAAATCCCAACAACTCGACATGCTTGTTATGAGATTCTATTCTTTTATCCGTTCATAATTTTTCAGGTTCTACGACCGCTGCTTTTAGCAATACGGTAGAGAATGCCATACTAACACTTTCACTGGTTTTATTTTTCAGTGGAATGATAAAACCATATTTTGAAAACATCAATGACCGTCAACAAGTATTTAATGTTCTTGTTATCTTTAGCAAATGCACGCATATTTATTTATTTATTATTTATTATTTAGACTTATATACCGCCCTTCTCCCACAGGACCCAGGGCGGTTCACAAGGCAATTAAGACAATATAACAATACAAAAGTTAATAACAAATTAAAATAAATTAAATTATCCTTGATTAAATCTAAAACCCTTAACTCTAATTAAAAACCCCAATTACAATAAATTAAAAATTAAAAGTTCTCAGTCCTGGCCGGAAAGCTCAAAGAGCAAGGTCTTCAGGTCCCGGCGGAACGAGCGAAAATCTGGGGCAGTCCTGAGCTCTACGGGTAACTGGTTCCAAAGGGCAGGCGCACCCACAGAGAACGCCCTCCCCCTGGGTGTCGCCCTCCGGCAATCCTTTGCTGACGGCACCCTGAGAAGGCCCTCCCTGTGGGAGCGCACAGGACAAAGGGAGCTTGATACCGGCAGCAGGTGTTCCCTCAAATATCCCGGACCCAAGCCATTTAGGGCTTTATAGGTCATCACCAGCACCTTGAATCTCACCCGGAGGGCAACCGGAAGCCAATGCAGCTCGCGGAGCAGAGGTGTTACGTGGGAGTATCGGGGAGCCCCCATCACAACTCGCGCGGCTGCATTCTGCACCAGTTGAAGCCTCCGAGTGGTCCTCAAGGGCAGCCCCATGTAGAGAGCATTACAGTAGTCTAACCGGGAGGTCACGAGCGCATGAGTGACTGTGCGCAGGGCATCTCGGTCCAGGTAGGGTCGCAACTGGCGCACCAGGCGAACCTGGGCAAAAGCCCCCCTGGTCACGGCTCCTATATGATCTTCAAAACTGAGCCGCGAATCCAGGAGGACACCCAGGTTGCGAGCTCTATTGACGGGGGGTAACACCTCACCCCCCATCAGTAAAGGTGGAATAGAATGATCCACTCGAGATGCCTGTACGCACAGCCACTCAGTCTTGGCAGGATTGAGTCGAACCGCCTCCAGGCAACGGGACATCACGTCGAGGGCATCACTGAGTTGGTTTGGGGTGAAAAGAAAAAGTTGGGTATCATCAGCATACTGATCATACCCCACCCCAAAACCACGAATGATCTCACCCAGCGGCTTCATATAGATATTGAACAGGAGGGGAGAGACGACCGACCCCTGAGGAACTCCACAAACGAGAGACCTCGGGGCGGACCTCTGCCCTCCTGTCAACACCAACTGTGAACGGCCCAAGAGGTAGGAGAACCACCGTAAAACAGTGCCCCCCACTCCCAGCCCCCTGAGACGTCGCAGTAGGATACCATGGTCGATGGTATCAAAAGCCGCTGAGAGGTCTAATAGGACTAGGACAGAGGAACAGCCCCTGTCCTGAGCCCGCCAGAGATCATCAGCGTGACCAATGCCGTCTCCGTGCTGTACCTGGGCCTGAAACCCGATTGGTATGGGTCAAGATAATCAGTTTCCTCCAGGAACAGAGGAAGCTGATGCGCCACCACACTCTCAACAACCTTCGCTAGAAAACGGAGGTTGGAGACCGGACGATAATTATTCAAAATAGCTGGATCCAGGGCAGGCTTCTTGAGGAGAGGTCTCACCACCGCTTTCTTCAAGGCGGCGGGA
Organism: Daboia siamensis; assembly: GCA_024449315.1. NCBI lineage: Eukaryota > Metazoa > Chordata > Lepidosauria > Squamata > Viperidae > Daboia > Daboia siamensis. Next base: position 26,720 of record JAKJMR010013176.1, on the reverse strand, counting down.
AAGACACCCTCACTCAAAGAAGCAGATATCACTGCCTGGAACCAGCCTCATGTCTCCTCCCAAGCTGAATAAACCAGCCAGGAAGGGCACGGGTCCAATAAACAGGTGGTAGAGCTCAGCCTCCCCATAATCCTGTCCACCTCCTCGGGAGTCACAGGATCAAACTCAGTCCAGATAATGCTCTCAAGAGCGCTCGATTCCTCCCCATCAGACTCTGCCCAGTCAGAGTCCAAACCGGTCCGAATCTGAGCGATTTTGTCCGCCAGATGCTGGCTAAACTCCTCGGCCTTCCCCTGCAAGGGCTCCTCCCTCACCTCCTGTGAGAGGAGGGAACGAGTTACCCTAAACAGTGCAGCCGGGCGATTTATCTGCGGACGCGATGAGGGCGGCGAAGTAATTAGACTTCGCCGTCCTCATCGCCGCGAGATAAGACCTAGAGAAAGATCTTATTCACAATCGGTTAGATTCAGACCGGCTGGATCTCCAACAGCTCTCCAGACTCTGTCTCTGACGCTTCATGTCCTGTAGCTCCACAGAAAACCATGGAGCCCATCGGGATCTGTGCCGGATCAGGGGTCGCAAGGGTACAACCTGGTCAAGTGCCTCAGCCGGGCTGTGAGTGAGGGAGATAGGTATAGACCCAAGCACCGTCTGGAACCATTCAGGATCCATTAGGCGCCTGGGGTGGAACCACCTAGTTGGTTCCGCAGCCCAGCGGCAAGGGGTAGCGTATCGGAAGACCAGCCGTAGGAGGTGATGATCTGACCATGACGGGGACAATATTTGGTGAGCCCCCTCCCAGTTCATCAAACCACTGCCCAGATAGGAACACCAGGTCGAGAGTGTGGCCCCCTCCATGGGTCGGGCCCTGAATTATCTGGGTCAGGTCCATGGCCGTCATGGAGGCCATGAACTCCCGCGCTAATTCTGACCACCCGCCCAGGGATGGAAGGTTGAAATCACCCAGAACCATAAGTCTGGGGAATTCAACCACCAGCCCTGAAAGGGTGTCGAGAAGCCCAGGCAGGGTTGTTGCAACACAGCTGGGCATCAGGTATGTCAGTAACAAACCCAACTGAACCCCAGAGCCAAACCTCAGGAGGAGCGACTCCCGCCAATCTGTACGACAGTGGTCTCCCGCGGACATAAGGTCTCCCGTATAACTACCGCCCCTACCCTGAGCCTGCGGCCGGTGCAGCATGCAGAAACCTGGGGGGCAGAGCTCAGTCAGAGGGACACCTCCCTCTGAGCCCAACCAGGTTTCCGTAATGCATGCCAGATCTGCGCGTTCCTCCTCGATCAGATCTTGGACGAGGGGAGCTTTGTTCACTACGGATCTGGCATTAAAATACACCAGCCTAAGCTCAGGGGCCCGATCTCCCTCACCCCCGGATAAATGGGTAACAACCGGAGGGTCGGAGCACGCCACCACTTGAAGACAGCGGGGGCGTGATCCCGGATTTTGATATGGCCCTCCGTGCAACCAACTGCCACCATTCCCAATCATCGTGGGGATTTGAAACCCCACCCCACAACTAGAGGAACCAGCAATCCCTAACCCCAGGCTCGTCTTGCCGGGAACCAACTCCGGCCTGGACTGACAGCCGGTTGATAAAATACCCTTATCCCTCCCACCCCTATCATTCACCCCCCTCCCTAACCCCCTAAAACAACCGGCTAAAAAACATAGTAGGGGCTTTTTAATCCGCTTCAACCAGCAGCCCCTGTTTATGCCCAACCAGTATATCAATCAGGTTGGTGGCCCAAGTATCGTCGCTCCCTCTTACTTCAATGCGTCTTTTAGCGAAATGATGGATAACTGGTTTATGTAATTCTTCGGCTAGTTCGTTTGTCCACCTCAGGTTTCTTTTAAGCCCAAACCAAATTTCTATTTTGTGTTTATAATTGTTTTGATAATCGTGCGTTCTGCTCTTTCCCGCATAGTAGGGTCTTGAATAGTGTTCATCTCTTCAACCATTGCCCTGTCGGCAACGTTTCTACGAGCTGTATTGGGAAAATGCTGGTACGGCAAGTCGTGACAATATGTGGCTTTATCAACTCTGTCAACAGGCTTTGACCAGCCTTTATACACCTCAGTCGGGGTTAGCCTCGCGTCTAAATTACTACCAGGTCCGGCAAAGTTCATTCCTGGTAAATGCATCTCGCCTGGGAATTTCGCCCAGAGAAGGATGGAGTTCAACGACAAAACCAAGTCACCGCCAGTCACAAACTCTTTTTGTCGAGCTGCACACAGCGCACTTTCTGCAAAGCATTTTTTGGGGGGGGGTTGGTCACGTTTTGAAGGTTGTTTGTTGCAGTCTTGCTTCCACACGTTACATAATACATTTTAAATCTAATATATTTAAAATGGAAGTTAAAAGATCTGTCATGCAATGATGTATTATCAAAAAGGTTTAATAGCCCTCTTCTTCCAAGATCGATAAGAGACCTCATTGTTGGAAAGAACAGTTGTGGAAAAACAACTCTTCTGTTGACTCTTCTCTTACGTCCCAGATGGTTAGACTACAATAACCTACAAGTATTTTGTAAGACACTGTGTCAACCAGAGTATAGGATCATCAAGAAAGTGGTGGAAGAGAAACTGTTGAAAGAACCAGTCGTTAGATTGATTGTTAACTACAATGAGATCATGAGACTTAACCTATCCCTGCCTGAAGTAATTGAAGAAATGGCAAAAGACTTGGGTAGCCCGGCCAACATCAAATGCAAGTTTTTTGAAACGGTGGACGATGTGCCAGACCCGAGAGACCTAGACATATCAAAGAAGAACCTGATGATATTTGGTGATCTTCTGCTGGAAAAGCAAAACAAGTGCAAAGCGTATTACACCGGGGTCGTCACAGCAACACAGACTGCTTTTACCTCACGCAAAACTACTTTAAACCTCTGAGGCAAACCATCAGGGAAAATGCTAATTTCATCTGCCTGTTTCCGCAAGACCAAAAAAATGTTAATCATATCAATTACGATCATGGATCAACAGAAATGCCTATTGAAGAGTTTACAATGCTTTGTAAAACCCCATGGGAGCGGCTACATGGGTTTGTCGTTATAGATCTAATGAGCAAGAGAGAGGAGTAAATACAGATCAGGATTCGACAACTTTTATATTCCTCATTAAAAATGGATACAAGAGTTCTGGAAAAGATGGCTCACAATACCGAACCGAAATCTTTATTCTTCATACTGTTGAGTAAAAAAAGCACTAAAATTAGTACCGACTTTAGTCCCTTTATGCAGTTAGACGAAAACAAAAAGTACAAAATGGCTCTAGTGAATCTCAAAACATATTATTCATTCCCAAACATCAACACGAGCAACTTTACTTGTCGGATGATGGTACAATGTGGCTTGACATAAACTTGCCAGAAGGCTCATACAAAATCAATGACATAAATGGTTACATATAGAGAATCATGAAAGGGAACAGGCACAATAAGTCTATTGTAGTCGAGAATTACATATCCATAGAGCCAAACAGCAACATGCTCAAGTCCGTACTCGATATAGTGTCTTGATACAAAGTTGACTTTACACCAGCAAATTCTATCAGAACCATCTTAGGCTTCAACTTGTGAGTGTATGCAGAAGGCTACCACGAGTCAGAGAACATCATTAACATACTGAATATAAGCAGCTTGAGAGGAACCAACGATATATTTGGATCATCGTACATTAATGGCTCAATGGGAAATATTATAGGTTTTCCGAATGTAGAACCCGGGTTTAAGATCATCGAGGAACTGGCTAACTTGATATACCTCCGGATCATCACGAGCACGATTTGGGCAATGGAAACAAAGTTCATCGATCAAGGTGGGAAATTCGTCAACCTACGTGGCAAAGAACTAACCATAAGGTTTCATATAAGAGAAATTTAATATTCCTACACATATAAAATGAGTCGATACGTAAAATGTGAAAGTAAACATTAGCGAAGGACAAAAGGGCAAGATCAAATGCGCTATTCAATTAGGATTGGCTGTGTCTATTCTATCACATTCAGATTTGTCAGGAGAACATGTGCTGGCATTAATTCAGTCTCAAGTTAACAAAATGGCAAAGGCGTACCAAAGCGGTACAGGAAAGATGATTAAAAAAACACAAGAGCACAATGCAAAAGTTGAGGGGGGTTATTGGAGCTGTTTTGCCTATGCTAGCTACCTCAGGCAAGTTCCTTCTCTCAAGCGTATTACTGTCACTCGCTACTGGGGCATTAACGGGCATAAGAGCAGCTGGCAGCAATAAACTTACCAATAGATATGCAATTTACATCAAAAAGGGAGGTCCTGTATGTAGGATTGTCCTGCATGGGGATTATATCTTCAACTGTACCAGAAGGGATCAGGAATAACGGTTTATGGACTCTTCATCAAATCTGGAAGCAGCAGACTTCTGGTTTGACATTGCGGCATGACGGGTTCAGGAAGACGGGGCTCCGTACTCTGCATTCGATTTCGCCCCGCTGGGGACCCTAAAAAGGGTCAAAAGTCACCCCAAAGAGGCGATGGAGAAGGAGGGGACCCTTGTTGATCATGGGAGGGCGGCTGCCCTTCTGTTTGATCCAAGGAAGCCCTCCAAACTGGCGGGGAAAATACTGGCTACATTCGTGTGGCCAGTCAGAAGCTGCTGACGACCAAAGAAAATAAGCATTAACCAGCAACGTTTGAGCAATGTGGATGGAACTGGGTAAAACCCTATCCTCTCTATGACTTTAAGACTTTTTTCCTGGGAAAAACCTGCCCAAAACAAAGAATCCTCCTTGATGAGAGAGGGAAGGGGAATTTCCACCTCATTCCCTCAGGAAAAGTGGCAAATTAATTGCTTGGGGAAAAATAAGAGAAAATTACAAGATTAATTTTGAAGCAACACACATCTATAACTTTGAAATTTGGGGACTAAAAGTGCTTTTGAGGTTTTTTTTAAAAAAAATAAAGCTTGTAATATAAGTTTGGATGTAAAAAGTTGTAAGACGGTGTCAACAACATCTAGTGACGAACTACAGCACTACAATTTATTATGCCTTAAGGAAACTTGGCTGGAAGCCCAGACTCAGATAAAACTCTTGTTTTCAAAATCTTTCACTTTTGAAGACTCCAGCTGGGAAAAGGGAGGAAAAAAAACCCTCTTGGGCTGCTTATCTGTATTTCAGAGACAATAAACTATTTTGAAACTGGCCTGCCTGGACTATGAATATAAATACTAACTGATTTTTACAGCTGTGTCATGGAGCTATTTCCCTATGGAAGAATCATGCATTATTGATTGAGATGATGGAATACTTTGGACTATAAACCTTTGATTGATGAACAATTTTTAATTGCTCTTCTCTATCTGTACAGAAAGGATGTGTTTTTCATTGGACAGAAATATTTGAAAAATTCAAACTTATGTTTGCTGAGGGGAGACTTAAGGACAGACTGATAGGCTGGCTGGATAATTAGGAGTTCAAATGACAATTGACTGAAACTTTTTAAATCCCTAAATAGATTGGACTGTAAAGACTACATACAAAAACAAAATGGATGTTCCATACTTAGATTCAAATGGTAAAAAACCATCCCTAACCCCTGTCCCCAAAGCCCCCAGCTTAACATACCAACAAGAAAATGTTGGTGAATTTCAGAAAGAAATTTTTTCTATGTTAAAATCAATACAAGAGACAATTGCCTTAGCTCATGATGAGACTAAAAATAACACAAAGGAGATGAACAATTCTTTAATCTAAATCTACAAACTCAGAAAATGACTACAAAGAAGGAACTAGCAAGCTAGAAAATAGAAGTAAAATCAGAGGAAACAGATCCAAAGATGGATGACCTAAAGAAAGGAACTAAGAGACAGACTCAGACAAATGAAGAATTAGAAGACGTAGCGATAATATTGGAAATGGAAAAGATATCTTACCTGTCAAGAACTCAGAACACACTTGAGGGTAAGAAAGAAGAGCTGATTGAATGGAAGATAGAGCTGTTAGGAGAACTGTGGGAAATTGGAGAAGGAGGGAGGCTGTTTAATGAATATTAATGGGCTGAGCATCCTTCCAAAAATACTTTAATCAAATTGTCTTTCTTATTCCAAACCATATACACAAAAATAGAGGAAGAATTACTTGATGATTCAAATGCATTGACTTGGAAAGTTAGTTGGCAAAGGAAGAAAGCTAGAGTAAGACTGAAGAAAATAGAGGTTTTGACCCATTAGATGGGATATTATACTATTAATCAAATGTTTGAACATGGCTGAGAATAGATAATTGTTAGAAATAGAAGTATTATTATAACTGGAAAGATAGGATTTATAACTAGAATATTATATTTTGGTACGAGAAGGGAAATATGAAAATGCTAAGAGGGTTTGAATAAGGGAAGCTTTTGGTTATCCAAATATAATTTATTATGAGAAATTATAAGCGATAGAGATATTTTGAACACTGATGGGAAATTAAAATTTTAAAAAAGCAGGGAAAACAGGATATTAATTGAACAAATGGATATTAAGTGCAAATGCAATTAAGATATATTTTGGTTAGAAATATTTTAAACTGACATTATTGATATTATTAGGAAAATATAACAAAGATGTTGATATTCAATTGTATATGTATTAACAACAATAAGAATAGTATTTGCCTAATGTGGGAAAATGTGTACTACTGGAAGAAGAGAGGAAGTATTGGATGGTGTAATATTGGGCCTAGATTGAAGAAGTTCATATGTACCACTGAATTATTAATGGACCCAGGACAACACATTGTTTATTAAGTACTTATGATTATAAAACTAGAAAATTAATAAAATATAAAAAAAATCTGGAAGCAACGGTTTTGTTTCAGTTACCGTGTCTGGATTGATCACCAGTGATTCACAAATTTCAAGAGCTATTTTGAACGTGCCACTGATAGGACTGTTGCTTTCAATGATAATCTAATATCAATAAAATGATACAATACATGATGCCGATACAGAAGTTTATTCGTAAATATAAATGCCCGCCGCCAGCCCTGGTCAGATGGTGACCACAGGAAGGACTGATGCATCTGCCAAGTCAATTAAATGGAAGATGGGAGATTTTTACGCAGCAACCGTTATCGATTCAACCCATATTGGTAGTTATGCTATCGCTACGATTTGGTATTGTATTACTGCGAGGCGTTTGCTCCATTTCGCTCAGGCAAGCCATAAAAGAGATGCGGTGCAATTTACAAGATGGGTTTGTCGCCAAGTCCATAGAAAACATAATGATTCAGAACAACTCGGATGTCATGGTAAATAAAAAGCATGGATGGAATGGCTCACACATACAGACTTCAAAAGATTAATGAAATCCAAAAAGAGATTGTATCGGAGTGAGAAAAGCACGCGGCGTTGTTGAAAAAGTATCATAGAGCGGTTAAAGTTATTGACGGAGTATACGATGCTCTCGTGGCTTTGATGGGTCTGGGCATCGTAAGAATTGCATTTTTAAACACAACAGTTGGTACAGCAGCGGCAATTGCGATGGAGGGAGTTGCTTTAGGAACAGGTTTGTTGGTGATTATAGGAAGTCAGGTGAAAAAGCTATTGCTAAAGGTGGAAAAGCATGAAAAGATCAAAACGCTTGCAGACGCAAAGCTAAACACAATAAGCATCCACATTTTCAAAACACCAAAAGACCTAATTTCAGACAAGGAATACTCTCTCATCCTGAGTAAGCTAGAAAAGTTTTAACTGAATGAAGGAAGAAATCAGGACTAAAATCAAGACTGGTATCGATGAGGAGACAAAGCAATTGGTCATTGCCCGAGGTCGTAAAGACATAATCACGTCATTTCAAAACATGTTTGACCACAAACGTGAAATTTTGCACGTTAAAAATCATGTTAACATTGATGTAAGAAGTTAAAAATCACATTAACGTTGACGTAAGATGTTAAAAATCACATTAATGTTGGACATTGGACATTGAAACATTATGCTGCTTACTAAAAAATGTTCTTAAATATATTGGATCCTGTAAAGAGACTTTATCATGGAGGAGTTTCTAAAGACAAAAGAGGAACATTGAACAAAAAAAATTATCTGAAAGATTAGGCAATATTGGGTTACAGAGAGAGCTAGCGAAGCTTTACAAACCCATAACCTAGTTGCAATCGGCTCAATGACGCTTATGAATGCTTTAATGCTGCCAGCAGTAACATTTCCTAATTATCCTAGCATACAAGCAGGAATGGATGAAGGTCTACCCATAGAAAAAAGCCAATTAATAATAGGACCAGCGGCTGAGCATTACCTGAGACGACGAGCAAAACGTTCATGGATAAAACATTTGGGTTGTACAACAGAAGCGGAAAGTTCTACATCGGTGATGCCGAAGTTATTTCATTGGAAATGATAAATATAATGGGTCAGCAGGGTTATGGGAATTAATAACATCAAAGACTCCAAATAGAGGCCTATACACTTTAGAAGACGTTGAAAACTACAAGGACATTTTTCTTAAAACTAATGCCATCATCCATCAACTGGAAAGGTTAAGTGTAGTTCTGGTGAAAAATACATGCAAATTATTAAACCAATATACGATGAGTATTTAAAGCCACATAGAAAAGTGACCGGAGAAGGAATCACACTGAAGCCTTTGGATCCAAACTCTGTAGTCAAAATGCTTAAAGAATGGTGAGTTATAAGGCAGGCAACACAGGAGTAAGAAATGTGATTGTAGACATATCAGACAAACTGTTGAGGCAAAATATATTAAACAAGGAGTCATATAAAAAATGTCGGTTCTTTTAAAAAATGCTGATTGTCAGAACTAAAAAGAAAGGTCCTGACCTCATTGACTTCTTTAAACAATTAGCTACATCGAGTGCTGCAAAAAAAGCTTCAAAGCTAACAAGCGCAGCGCAGACAGATTTAGGCAAGAAGGCTATTGCGGCAGCAAAGCAGATAGGTTTACATGCTATAGATGTTGGAATACCTAAAATGAAAAGATCGATAGAGCGGCACTTTCACAAAAATAAAAAAATACACTAGAATCATTAATATGAATGCTAACGAAGCAATAAATATAAATCTGATAGCGGGCTCAGGTGTTAACGCAAGATCTAATGCTAGTGCTATTCAAGATTTGGTGAAATGACTAGCTTAAATAAAAAAAACCTTTGCAAAATAAAATGTCTAGTCCTAGTGAATTTTCTCAGATTTACAGACCCTGTTGTAATTGAAGCCGTAGAAAAATGAGTTTCATGGTTATGGGCCTGTCGCTGGCTCAAATTTAAATGCCGTTGGTGAGATTCATATCACCATTGAAACACAAGATCTCTTCACTCCTGCAGAATCTTATCTGCTGTTTGAGGGATGTTTGACCAAAAACGATAAGCATACAGGTGAAACTCGAAAAATTAGAATATCGTGCAAAAGTTCATTTATTTCAATAATGCAACTTAAAAGGGGAAACTAATATATGAGATAGACTCATTACATGCAAAGCAAGATAGTTCAAGCCGTGATTTGTCATAATTGTGATGATTATGGCATACAGCTCATGAAAACCCCAAATCCACAATCTCAGAAAATTAGAATATTACATGCAATCAATAAGACAAGGAGTGTACATAGAACAATATCGGACCTCTGAAAAGTATAAGCACACATATGTACTCAGTACTTGGTTTGGGCCCCTTTTGCAGCAATTACTGCCTCAATGCGGCGTGGCATGGAAGCTATCAGCCTGTGGCACTGCTGAGGTATTATGGAAGACCAGGATGCTTCAATAGCGGCCTTCAGCTCTTCTGCATTGTTCGGTCTCATGTCTCTCATCTTTCTCTTGGCAATGCCCCATAGATTCTCTATGAGGTTCAGGTCAGGTGAGTTTGCTGGCCAATCAAGCACAGTAATCCCACGGTCATTGAACCAGGTTTTGGTGCTTTTGGCAGTGTGGGCAGGTGCCAGGTCCTGCTGGAAAATGAAGTCAGCATCCCCATAAAGCTCGTCTGCGGAAGGAAGCATGAAATGCTCCAAAATCTCCTGGTAGACGGCTGCATTGACCCTGGACTTAATGAAGCACAGTGGACCAACACCAGTAGATGACATGGCTCCCCAAATCAACACAGACTGTGGAAACTTCACACTGGGCTTCAAGCATCTTGCAGTGTGTGCCTCTCCATTCTTCCTCCAGACTCTTGGTCCTTGGTTTCCAAATGAGATGCAAAAGTTGCTCTCATCAGAAAAGAGGACTTTGGACCACTGAGCAACAGACCAGGTCTGTTTTTCTTTAGCCCAGGTAAGACGCTTCTGATGTTGTTTGTTGTTCAGGAGTGGCTTGACAAGAGGAATACGACATTTGAAGCCCATGTCCAGGATCCGTCTGTGTGTGGTGGCTCTTGATGCACTGACTCCAGCCTCAGTCCACTCCTTGTGAAAGTCCCCAACACTTTTTTTTTTTTAATTGAAAAGTTTTTCAATACATTTTATCTTTAACATCCCATCCCCCACCCCCTCCCTCCCTTCCCAACCCTATCCCACCCTCTCACCCTCCCCTTCCCCCCTCCCCCCTCCCCGACTTCCCAGAGCTGAATACAAGGTATAAAAGTAAAAGAAAACAATCATAAACTCCCATATACTAATAACAATAAACTATTAAGTCTCTCGCACTTTAGCTCTTATAAGATGACTACAAGCAATATACTTATTCAAATGCTAAATGAAACTTTTTAGTCCCATATTTATTCTGAATGTAATCAATCCATTTTTTCCACTCCACAACATATCGTTGTTGCGAATGGTCCTTCAAATATGCTGAAATCTTCGCCATTTCCGCCAGGTTGGAAACTTTTAAAGTCCATTCCTCTATAGTCGGCAGTTCTTCCTTCTTCCAGTATTGCCCTATTAAAAGTCTCGCTGCCGTAATTAAGTTCAGCATCAAATTAGTGTCCACCACGGTAGTATCGGTAATAATGCCCAGTAAGAACAATTGCGGACAAAACTTTATCCTTTTCTTAAATATCTTCTGCATATTCCACCAGATTTTAATCCAAAAGGCTTTGATCTTTTTACAAGTCCACCATATATGAAAGTACGTTGCGTCTTCACCGCCACATCTCCAACATTTAGGCTGATAATTCGGATACATACTTGCTAACTTTTTAGGATCTAAATGCCACCTATAAAACATTTTATAAAAGTTCTCTCTTAAATTTTGAGCTTGCGTAAATTTTACATTTCTCACCCAGATCTTTTCCCAAGTGTCCATTGTGATAACTTCCTGAATATTCTGTGCCCATTTTATCATACAGTCCTTAACAATTTCTGTTTCTGAGTCAATCTCTATCAATGCAAGATATATCCGTTTGATATGTGCTGGGCCCTGATTTCTAATTTGCTTTACCAAATTTTCATCATCCATTAAAAAACCAATTTTCTGGTCCTCTTTCCACCTGGCTTGTAATTGCCCATATTGAAACCAAGTTTGAACTATCTTTTTTTCTCGTAAAAGATTATATGGCTTCAAACACCATACATTCCTCTCCAAACTCAAAATTTCCTTATATGTAGTCACATCATGTTTAAATCCAACATTTATATTCTCTATTGCGTGTTTGGGTATTGCCCATAAAGGTATCTTGTAATTTAACTTTTGTCTATGCTTTTTCCAAACTCGCAACAAAGCATGCCTCAAAATATGCATTTTAAACACATTGTCTACCTTCTTGTCATACAATAAATATGCATGCCAACCAAATAACAAATCATGCCCTTCAAGATTTAATAGTCTCCCTTGTGTCAAATTAATCCAATCACTTATGGCTGATAATGCAGCAGCTTCATAATATAATTTAAGATTGGGCATTTTTAGACCACCTCTTTCATGCGTATCCTGCATAATTTTAAATTTAACCCGTGGCCTTTTCCCTGCCCAAACAAATTTATTAATACCCTTCTGCCATTCCTCCAAATTCGAATCCTTTTTAAGAATGGGTATCATTTGAAACAAAAATAAGAATTTTGGCAGAACATTCATTTTTACTGCCGCAATTCTTCCCAATAATGACAATTGTAATTTTTTCCAACTATCCAATTCTTTTTGCACTTTGTTCCATAACTTTTCATAATTGTTTTTATATAATTTTACGTTTGAGGGTGTCAAGTATACCCCCAAATATTTGACCCTTTCAACAATTTCAAATCCAGTTAACCTTTCTAAAGCTACCTTTTGTAATACTGTCATATTTTTAGATAACATTTTAGTTTTTTGTATATTAACCTTAAATCCAGAAACTTTCCCGTATTGCAATATTAACTCCATCAATTCCATAACAGAATTTTCTGGGTGTGTCAACGTAATAACCAGATCGTCCGCAAACGCCCTCAATCTATAATCCTGGTCTCTTATTTGAATTCCCTTAATTGTTTCCGAATTCCGTATTTTAATCAGTAATATCTCCAACGTTAAAACAAATAATAAGGGTGATAACGGGCAACCCTGCCTCGTACCCTTTTCAATATTACACATTTCAGTCAAACTATTATTGACAATTATTCGAGCTGTTTGCTTTTGATATAATGCCCTAACTGGTTGTAAAAATTCATCCCCAAAATTCATTTTATCTAATACTTTCATCAAAAATTTCCAATCCAATTGATCAAAGGCTTTTTCAGCATCCAAAAAGATCAATGCTGCAGGGATCTGGTTATTCCTTTCCAAAAATTCCAACAAGTCAACTATATGTCTCACATTATTTTTCATTTGTCTACCACTTATAAACCCAGTTTGATCACCATGAATTACCTGTTGCAATACCCTCATCAGTCTACTAGCTAAAACCTTAGCAAATATCTTGTAGTCCGTATTCAAAAGTGATATAGGGTCTTCAATGTGGATTGAGCCAAAGATCAAAAGTTCACTTACTCCTTATTCTCTTGCATCGCTCTGCCTGCTTTCTTGTCTTCCAAAATCCATTCCTGTAAGCAGGGATGGTTGCGTTCGCCTTGTTCTGCTCCAAAAGAGACGGAGCAGAAACGCTGCGCAGCCCGGAGAAATCCAAGCTTCGGGGGGGCTCGATCCTTCAGCCGCCAGTACTTTAAGCTCTGGCGGCCCCGGAGAGCCCTTCCCCTACCTGGATACTCACCCTCTCCTCTTCTCCCGAGGAGGGGGCTTTCGAACCGCCGAAACAGCTGATCGGCGCTGTTTTCGGCGGTTCTACAAAGCCGCGAAGCTGACAACCTGAAAACAGCTGTCGTCGTCGGCGCCTTGCCACCCGGAAGTCCCAAAGTCCCCAACACTTTTGAATGGCCTTTTCCTGACAATCCTCTCCAGGCTGCGGTCATACCTACTGCTTGTGCTTCTTTTTCTTCCACACTTTTCCCTTCCACATAACTTTCTATTAATGTGCTTTGATACAGCACTTTGGGAACATCCAACTTCTTTTGCAATTACCTTTTGAGGCTTTCCCTCCTTATGGAGGGTGTCAATGATGGTTTTCTGCACAACTGTCAAGTCAGCAGTCTTCCCCATGATTGTGATTGCTACTGAACCAGACTGAGAGACCATTTAAAGGCTCAGGAACCCTTTTCAGGTGTTATGGCTTAATTAGCTGATTAGAGTGGGACACTTTGAGCCTAGAATATTGCACCTTTTCACAATATTCTAATTTTCTGAGATTGTGGATTTGGGGTTTTCATGAGCTGTAAGCCATAATCATCACAATTATGACAAATCACGGCTTGAACTATCTTGCTTTGCATGTAATGAGTCTACCTCATATATTAGTTTCCCCTTTTAAGTTACATTACTGAAATAAATGAACTTTTGCACAATATTCTAATTTTTCAAGTTTCACCTGTATACAAACACTGATGCTGTAGCTTTGGCAAACAACGGTTTGATGCACCTGTTCTTTCAGATTTCATACTACTTGTGAAACCAATAAATCAAGACCATGTTTCATCCTAGGCAGCCCACAACAATGCTCGGAATGCTAAAGTGCCCTGTCTACTTTGCCAAGACTAAGGGACTAAACTAGCTTTGGACAAAAGATACCACTGTGGCAGTCTCAATTGCAAACAACACAGGATTTGCCATTCTTCAAGCGTACTTGATCAAAAAGCGAAATGACAAAGGAATTTTTTTGTTGTTCCTGTGAAACACATTTTTGGATTCTGTGATGATTACAGGATTGTCTGCGGGTTCAAGCACACACTAATACTGGTTAGACAGCCCGACGACAATGCAATCCTTTGAGCATAGGGAATTACCACCAGAAAGGTGGACCTACATAAAATTTCATGGTTCATGCCACATGTTGTTGCATCAGATTTAGAGTGAATGCAGTTGTACAAAACGATCAAATCAAAGACGATGATACCGGTGTGTTTTCGAGCCAGACGCTGCAATACTATATCATTACCACAATCGACTGACTTCACTTGGAGGTTGGATGTCAGGACCTCGTTGTCAAAGCCTAGGTACATACTAGTCGCATTCCAAAGTGATCACGCTGGTAGTCAAGAAGCAAACTCGTTGATCTTTGATCATTCTGATCTCAAGAATATGCATTATGCTGAACGAAAAATGATATCCCGCCATCAAGTACAAGTTATCTTTCCCCAATGAACAATTTTCAAGAGCTTACTGGGATGCGACATCCTTTAGTGAGAAGTTCTATGGGATGGATGAACTACTTACGCAGGGCAACATCTCCCCATCAGATTTCAGAGATCTGTTCCCAATGATGGTGTTTGATGTAAGTAAGCAGAGCAAAAGACTAAAATTGTTGGCTGTAGACATTCAAGTTATAGCCACATTCAACGAGGAGGTAAAAGCTGGGAGAAAAGCTTTTGTGATGGTTATTTCAGACAGGATACTAAACTTTCAGTCTGATGGGTCAAAAGTGTACTGAGCAGTTTTTGCAGTAATTTCCAAACCTAACTAGGTTTTGAAAACGTTAGTTTCTCGATCAATAATGTGATGCTCAGGATCAAATCAGCAGCATCATTATTCTGTCTTAACTTTAATGATGGTGCCATTATATTGGTATAGTACCTGACCAAGCTCAGACCAATTTTTAATATCACTTTCGATTAAACTCATTTCAGTCTCTTTACCTTCACGCAAAACTATCATAATAAGCTGAATTTTTGTGTCTTGGTTTGTTTTGCAGAAAAACAAAAGCCTCCAGAAGCCAGAGTTAAGAGAAATTGTATCAGAGGCCAGTGAGCTAACGCGTGGAACGCGAACAGCGTTTAGGTTGACCAACTGCCAGCTCATTAGAGAAGTTTCAATACCACCTTTGTAGATGTGATTGAGCATACTATCCACATAGTTTTTTGTCACTGCATCTTGTGAATCACTAGGCTCTTGGAGGGCCGTGAGATGACAGCCAATCATGCTAATGTTCTTGTGGATCTTTACATCAGTAGTACTGAGCTGGCACACGTTTTGGCTGGCGGCACGGACCAGAAATCCGTGTGTGGTTTCCAGAGTAACCGGCATCAGTGCAGCTGTAAAGTGCAGCCGGTTTTGCAAATTTCCCAGCACAAGTGTAAAGCTTTTGTCATCTGCTAGATTGGCACATCTAAGCAGTCTGTTGGTATATGAACCAATACTCAGATACAGATTGCCTGTCACTATAGCTCCAGTCTTTGAAACTTTGCTAGTAGCATCCATGTAGTGCTTAGTCGACTTATCTTGCACATCTGTTCGATCCACTACATTAACAATCTTGTGAGAATCCAAATCGATATTGTCGGTTGCAGTGTTACTGCCATCGCATCTTAGAAACGTGTTATTAACTTGCGATAAAGTAACTCCTCCGGAAACTATTATTTGTGAGTCGCCAGTATCTGTTCTTCCAAACTTATCGATGGTCGATGGGCATTTATACATATTTATACATTTGTACATATACATACATACATATATATATATATATGTATATATATATAAGTGTGTGTGTGTGTGTGTGTATAGGTCATTCGGATTTTTTCCCACGTAGAATTGGAGGTATCAGGGCAACGTTTCGACGAAATCTCATCCGTCATCCTCAGGCTTCAGCTTCGTTCTTCTGGGAGAAGTGTGTGGTAGTGGCTGTTTTTTCTTCCTTTTTAAACTGCCAGAGGGGGTGTGTTCTGTGGGTGGAGGTGTGCTCTGATTGGGTGGGGGGTTAGCTGTGTGCTGATTGGGTGGGAGTGTGTTTTGAATGGGGGCTGTGTTCTGATTGGGTGGGGATGGGCTGGTCTCAGCTGCCAGCCTTAGACTTGAACTGGTGAGTTGTGCTGCTTTTGTTCGGCTCCGTGTTTGTGGTGGTGCCATGTTTTTATAGTGGGTGTCAGTTTGCTTATTGTGTGGTTTGGAGGGGTTTAAAGTGGCTGATGGTGCAGCTGTAGTTAGGTTTCTGTTTTGTGGTTGTGTGTTGTTATCATTGTGGGTTTGGATTTGCTTTTTGAATGGTTGTGTGGTGGTGATGTCATGTGATGTTATCATGAGTTTGGGTCTGGTATCATTCTTGGTGGTTGGGACTCATCTGGCGGGTTTCCAAATGGCTGGTAGGTGAGAGGTATCATCTCGTTTGTTCATGGTATGTGGTGGTGCAGGTGGTGCATGGGATTTCGTATACTCCTTGGTTTTCTAACCTCCTTTCTAACCCAATTATGTCTTTGGGGTATGTGCCCCACCACATACCTCAGACAGACCAACAGAAGAATAAGTGCACGCATTGAAGAGCACAGGAACTCACTCAGAAAGGGAGAACAAACTTCATCCCTGTTCCAACACTTTAAAGCCACGGGACATGAAATTGATTTTAAAAAAACCAGAACTATCACCAAAATTGAACATTTTAACAACAGAATAATCAGAGAAGCCATCGAGATAGAAAAACGCCCCCACAGCATGAACAAACAAGATGATACCTCTCGCCTACCAGCCATTTGGAAACCCGCCTTGATTGACAGACGAGTCCCAACCACCAAGAATGATACCAGACCCAAACTCATGACAACATCACATGACATCACCAACACACAACCATTCAAAAAGCAAATCCGAACCCACAACGATAACGACACACAACCACAAAACAGAAACCTAACTACAGCTGCAGCATCAGCCACTTTAAACCCCTCCAAACCACACAATAAGCAAACTGATACCCACTATAAAAACATGGCACCACCACAAACACGGAGCCGAACAAAAGCAGCACAACTCACCAGTTCAGGTCTAAGGCTGGCAGCTGAGACCAGCCCATCCACTCAAAACACATCCCCACCCAATCAGAACACAGCCCCCATTCAAAACACACTCCCACCCAATCAGCACACAGCTAACCCCCCACCCAATCAGAGCACACCTCCACCCACAGAACACACCCCCTCTGGCAGTTTAAAAAGGAAGAAAAAACAGCCACTACCACACACTTCTCCCAGAAGAACGAAGCTGAAGCCTGAGGATGACGGATGAGATTTCGTCGAAACATTGCCCTGATACCTCCAATTCTACACGGGAAAAAATCTGAATGACCAAAGATCTACATACAAACACCCGCGAAAACCTCAGAAAACACAGACACACACATACATATACATATATATATACACATACATATACACACGCACACACACACACGCACACACTTTATTTTTAATACATGTTTATAACCACCTGAAATTTGTAGCCGTTGCTCAACTTTTAAGCATGAAAAGAGATAAATGTCCACAAAATGTCTCGCTGTCTGGCTGTATTCGTTTGCTATTGTAGTACATGGGACGAGCCAAGTACCCAACGAGCTCGTCGGGTGACAATAACCCGTAACTGTCAAAGTACAGATTCTCACTGCCGTTCTTAGACCAAGTTGTCCAGTAGGAGCCCTTTCCATTGGAGCTATCCAGGTTCAAAACACTGCACTCTATCTTGTGAGGTCTTTTCAGCATCTCGTCTCTTAAAAAGACTCCTCCAGAGTTTTTAATTTTTAGCTTCTTAGCCGCATCCATCAGCTGAAAGTTTGACAATGGAATGTTCGGAAGCATGACTCCTTCCACGTCGATATTCATTTTGTATTATGTAGTATATAAAAAGGTAGTTTTGTTATCCATTTATAACAAAACTTTTGGGGGACTCAAATCTGTCTCTGTAAGCTGTTTCACGTTGTAAAGTGTGGTAAAATGTAATTTGGAATGTGTATCTTTCACCACGCTGTTAGTGACTGTAAACCCACGACCTGTAAGATGTTTCAGGTCGTTGTAAGGCATGATGACGTTTGTTTTACCTCTTGGCATGTTTTTATATATTTAATCAGTTTTGTAGTTTGTAGTGGCCGTGTGCTAATGTGTGCTAATCTTATCTTCCAATATGACTTCAGTGTAGACGTGGAGGTGGGATCTAATAACGTTCATCATTCTGTACTGCTCCTTACCACTCTCCAGCACCTCTTTGTAGTCTTCATGAGTGATGGTTTTCTTGACTACGGCTTTCTTTACACCCTTACATTTCTTCATTGCCTTCAAACTTTTTGTATGAGTAAAGCTTGGCCCTCAACCTGACAAACTCTTCAATTAGCTCTCCCTTGGCTTTGTCCTTGAACGTGCTGAGAACATCTCTGTTAACTCCGGTTTTTATTCCAGAGGGGTGATCCTTAGGGATCTTGCTTGTGTCAAATAGTTTATCCATGTTGTCAACAATGTCTGCATAGAAATCTTTAGTTTTTATTTTGTACATCAGACTGTCAGTGTTGGTAAACAACAACTCTGCTCTATCTCTGTACTTGGGTTTGATGTAGTTGTAGTTGAAATCGTACATCAGAGTCTTGCTCAAGTCAGGTATATACGCGCCTAGATATATCGGCTTGTACATCAGCTTTGTTTTTGTCATGTGAACAGCAGTCAGGTTTTCATTAAATATCGTGAATCTGTCATAGTTTGGTTGGGCGATCAGTTTCAATGACTGTTTCTTGCTCGTAACCAGCCTTACGTCCATGTGGTTCTCAATGTTTTCCATGGTCTTGCAGAAGACACTGTTGTTCATAAGTTTGAAGAGGTCTTTCTCAAACTCATTGGTAGCTTTCATTCTCAAGCCGGTGTTCAGATCGATGTACTTTTTCAGCCACGGCTCTTCTTTGAACTTTATTCCACTGTGAATTTATGTAATCTTCAACCCGAGGGTCTCGTACTACTTCAAGTTCTCGTAATGCAGGCTGTACTTGGTTTTGTTGTAAAAGTTGGGTATTAATTTTTGCCCCTTTGATCCTTCAGTTCCCCAGGCTTATAGTTCTGGGTGACTTCAACCTGCCTTCACTGGGAGGGTTGTCTGAGTTAGCTCGGGAGTTCATGGCCTCCATGACGGCCATGGGCCTGACCCAAGTTATTGAGGGCCCGACTCATGTGGGGGATCATACTCTCGACCTGGTGTTCCTGTCTGGACAGTGGTTGGATGATCTGGGAGGGGGTTCACCAACCATTGTTCCCCTGTCATGGTCAGATGATTATCTCCTGCGGCTGGTCTTCCGTTATGCCACCCCCCGCCGCTGGGCTGCGGAACCGACCAGGTGGTTCCGCCCCAGGCGCCTAATGGACCCGGAACAGTTCTAGATGGCGCTTGGGTCTATACCCATCACCCTTACCCACAGCCCAGTCGATGCCCTGGTGGATGCCTGGGAAAGGGCGGCCGCCGGGGCACTTGACTGTGTTGTACCCTTGCGACCTCTGACCCGGCGCAGATCCCGTTGGGCTCCGTGGTTCTCTGCGGAGCTCCGGGAGATGAAGCGTCGGAGACGGGGTCTAGAGAGCGGTTGGAGGTCCAGCCGATCCGAATCTGACCGATTGCAGTTAAGATCCTTTATAAGGTCTTATCTTGCGGCGATAAGGACGGCGAAGTCTAATTACTTTGCTGCCCTCATTGCGTCCGCAGATAATTGCCCGGCTGCCCTGTTTAGGGTAACTCTCTCCCTCCTTAATCAGGAGGTGAGGGAGGATCCCTTACGGGGACGAGCCGAGGAGTTTAGTCATCATCTCGCGGACAAAATCGCTGGACTCTGGACTGGGCAGAATCTGACGTGGAGGAATCGGATGGTCTTGAGCATGTTATCTGGACTGGGTTCGATCCTGTTTCCCCTGCTGATGTGGACAGGATCATGGGGAGGCTGAGCACCACCACCTGTTTGTTGGATCCGTGCCCCTCCTGGCTAGTTTATGCGGCCCGGGAGGAGACACGAGGCTGGTTCCAGGCAGTAATAACTGCTTCTTTGAAAGAGGGTGTCTTCCCTGCCGCCTTGAAGGAGGCGGTGGTGAGACCCCTCCTCAAAAAGCCTGCCCTGGACCCGGCTGTCTTAAATAACTATCGTCCAGTCTCCAACCTTCGCTTTCTGGCGAAGGTTGTTGAGAGTGTGGTGGCGCATCAGCTTCCTCTGTTCCTGGAGGAAACTGATTATCTAGACCCGTACCAATCGGGCTTCAGGCCCGGATACAGCACGGAGACGACATTGGTCACGCTGGTGAATGATCTCTGGAGGGCTCGGGACAGGGGTTGTTCCTCTGTCCTAGTCCTATTAGATCTCTCAGCGGCTTTCGATACCATCGACCATGGTATCCTACTGCGGCGTCTCGGGGTTGGGAGTGGGAGGCACCATTTTACGGTGGTTCTCCTCCTATCTCCTGGGCCGTTCGCAGTCGGTGTTGACGGGAGGGCAGAGATCCGCCCCGAGGCCTCTCATTTGTGGAGTTTCTCAGGGGTCGGTTCTCTCGCCCCTCCTGTTCAACATCTATATGAAGCCGCTGGGTGAGATCATTCGTGGTTTCGGGGTGGGGTATCATCAGTACGCTGATGATACCCAACTTTTTCTTTCCACCCCGAACCAACCCAGCGATGCCCTCACTGTGATGTCCCGTTGCCTGGAGGCGGTCCAGGTCTGGATGGGGAGAAACATGCTTCGTCTCAATCCCGCCAAGACTGAGTAGCTGTGCATATCGGCATCTCGGGTTAACCAGATTATTCCATCTCTAACGATGGGGGGTGAGGTGTTATCCCCCGTTAATAGGGCTCGCAACTTGGGTGTCCTCCTGGATTCACGACTCAATTTTGAAGACCATATAGGAGCCGTGACCAGGGGGGCTTTTGCCCAGGTTCGCCTGGTGCGCCAGTTGTGACCCTATCTGGACCGAGATGCCCTACGCACAGTCACTCATGCGCTCGTGACCTCCCGTTTAGACTACTGCAACGCTCTCTACATGGGGCTGCCCTTGAGGACCACTCGGAGGCTTCAGCTGGTGCAGAATGCGGCTGTGCGAGTTGTGATGGGGGTTTCCCGATACTCCCATGTAACACCTCTACTCCGCAAGCTGCATTGGCTCCCGGTTGCCCTCCGGGTGAGATTCAAGGTGCTGGTGATTACCTATAAAGCCCTTAATGGCTTGGGTCCGGGATATCTGAGGGAACACCTGCTGCCGGCATCAAGCTCCCTTCGTTCAGTGCGCTCCCACAGGGAGGGTCTTCTCAGGGTGCCACCGGTAAGAGATTGCCGGCGGATGACACCCAGGGATAGGACCTTCTCAGTGGGTGCGCCTGCCCTTTGGAACCAGCTGCCAGTGGAGTTGAGGACTGCCCCCGACCTCCATTCATTCCGCCGGGACCTGAAGACCTGGCTCTTCGAGCTCTCTGGCCCAGGCTGAGAATTTTAATTTTAATTTAGTTTTAATCTTAATTTTAACTGGGGTTTTTATTAATGAAGGGATTAATATAATTTTTTTTAATCTGTTTTTAACTTTTATATCTGTGTTTTTTAATCACCCTGTAAACCGCCCTGAGTCCTTCGGGAAAGGGCGGTATATAAATGTAATGAAATAAATAAATAAATAAATAAATAAATATTTTCTGGAACTAACGGGTAATCGTTGTGAAGATCATGCAGCTCTTTTGGGTATTCCAAGTTGACCATGAGCCAACAACGCACTCCTTCTTGGCTAGTAATGGTTTGCCAGTCATTGAGTTCCTCTTTGTCCATCCATTAAAATCCAACAACTGGAAGCGATGTGCTCATTGCCCATCTGTACAAGTTGTTGGCATCCAGATAAACAATGACGGTTAAAGGCTTACTCTTGTTAAAGGACTCACCCATGTACTTGTTGTTTGCTTGGGCGGATCGATGTGAGATGACACTGATGTGTATTCTATGTTTAAAATTGAGCAGCATATCGTAGTCACTCAACAACTCCAGTTCAACATTCGTGATCTTTAGCACTGCCTCACAAGTAAGTCCCAGCGATGTATAGTACCAGGCGGGGTCTAGTCTGTAATTTTCCATATAAAGGTCTCTGAAGTTTTCAAAGATGTCAGCTAATTGCAACATGCCGCTCTTGTACAGATTGTGGTAATCCCTGAGTGTTTTACAACCAAATGCCACCCACACCTCCTTGGCATGCTTATAGTCATTGTTGCTTATCTCAAAAATGTTCAGTTTTGAATAAAAGGCGGACGTTGGAGGCAGCTCGGTTTTGTTTAACCTTTTGGCAGAGTCCATGTACGGGTAACTCCTTTCCTCAGCAGTAGTTCAAACCACTTTCCACTGTATTCACTTGCCAAATTTTTACACTGGTCTTTGCTAAGATTCTTTGTCAAAGCAGCAAGGGTTTTAAGTGTGAACCTAAAGCTGTCGATAAACCATACAGTTGCAAGAAAAAGTATGTGAACCCTTTGGGATTACGTGGAGTTTTGCATGAATTGGCCATAAAATGCACTCTAAACGTCATGTAAGTCACAACAATAGAAAAACACAGTCTGCTTAAAATAATACTACACAAACATTAGCTGTTGTCATGTTTTAATTGAACATAAGATGGAAACATTCACAGTGCAGGGTGGAAAAAGTATGTGAACCTTTGGACTTAATAACTGGTTGACCCTCCTTTGGCAGCAATAACCTCAACGAAACGTTTCCTGTAGTTGCAGATCAGACCTGCACAATGATCTGGAGTAATTTTGGACCACTCCTCTGCACAAAACTGTTTCAGAGTGGCAATATTCTTGGGATGTCTGGTGTGAATCGCTCTCTTAAGGTCACGCCACAGCATTTCAATCGGGTTGAGGTCAGGACTCTGACTGGGCCACTCCAGAAGGCATATTCTGTTCTGTTGAAGCCATTGTTTTGTTGAATTACTTGTATGCTTTGGGTCATTGTCCTGTTGCATCACCATTCTCTGCAGAGCTTCAGTTGGCGGACAGATGGTCGTACGTTTTCCTGCAAAATGTCCTGATAAACTCTGGAATTCATTTTCCCATCAATGACAAAATCCGTCCAGGCCCTGAGGCAGCAAAGCAGCCCCAAACTATGATGCTCCCTCCGCCATGTTTTACAGTGGGGATGAGGTTTTGATGTTCGTGTGCTGTGCCTTTTTTTCTCCACACATAGTGTTGTGTGTTTTTCCCAAACAACTCAAATTTGGTTTCATCTGTCCACAGTATATTTTGCCAGTAGTGCTGTGGAACATCCAGGTACTCTTTTGCAAACTTCAAACGTGCTGCAATATTTTTTTTGGACAGCAATGGCTTCCTCCGTGGTGTCCTCCCATGTACTCCATTCTTGTTTAATGTTTTCCTTATTGTAGATGTGTCAACAAAAATGTTAGCATGTGCCAGAGATTTCTGCAGGTCTTTAGCTGACACTCTAGGATTCTTCTTTACCTCATTAAGCATTATGCGCTGTGCTCTTGCAGTCATTTTTATAGGACGACCACGCCTAGGGAGAGTAGCAACAGTGCTAAATTTTCTCCATTTGTAGACAGTCTGTCTTACCGTGGACACATGAACATCAAGGCTTTTGGAGATACTTTTGTAACCCTTTCCAGCTTCATGCAAGTCAACAATTCTTGATCGTAGGTCTTCTGAGAGCTCTTTTCTGTGAGGCACGGTTCACATCAGACAGTGCTTCTTGAGACCAGTAAACCCAAAACAGGTGTGTGTTTTTAAAGGGCAGGACAGCTGTCAGCAACACATCCAATATTTTTTTTTTATTAAAAAGTTTTATAATACATTTTGAATACAAACCCCCTACTTGCTAATTTTTTAGGATCTAAGTGCCACCTATAAAACATTTTATAAAAATTCTCTCTTAAATTTTGGGCCTGTGTAAATTTTACATTTCTAACCCAGATCTTTTCCCAGGTATCCATTGTAATAACTTCTTGAAAATTCTGAGCCCACTTTATCATACAGTCTTTAACAAGTTCCGTCTCTGAATCAATTTCTATCAATGCAATATATATCCTTTTTATATGTGCTTGACCTTGATCTCTAATTTGCTTTACCACATTTTCATCAATCATTGAAAAACCAGTTTTCTGGTCCTCTTTCCATCTAGCCTGTAATTGCCCATACTGAAACCAGGTTTGTACAATCTTTTCTTCTTTTAAAATGTTATATGGCTTTAATTGCCATACATTCCTCTCAAAACTTAAAATTTCCTTATATGTAGTCACATCATGTTTAAAACCAACATTTATATTTTCTATTGCGTGTTTAGGTATTGCCCAAATTGGTATCTTATAATTTAACTTATGTCTATACTTTTTCCAGACTCGCAACAGAGCATATCTTAAGATATGTATCTTTTTTTTTTTTTTTTATTAAAAAGTTTTTCAGTACATTTTAATTATTACATCCCATCCCCCAACCCTTCCCAACCCTATCCCACCCCCTCACCCTCCCCTTCCCCCCTCCCCCCCCCCAGACTTCCCAGAGCTAGATACAAGGTATAAAAATAAAATAACCAATCATAAACTCCCATAAACTAACAACAATAAACTATTAAATCTCTCGCACTTTAGCTCTTATAAATTGACTACAAGCAATATACTTATTCAAATGCTAGATGAAACTTTTTAGTCCCATATTTATTCTGGATGTAATCAATCCATTTCTTCCACTCCACAATATATCGTTGTTGTGAATGGTCTTTCAAATATGCTGAGATCTTCGCCATTTCCGCCAGGTTGGAAACTTTTAAAGTCCATTCCTCTATAGTCGGCAGTTCTTCCTTCTTCCAATATTGCCCTATTAAAAGTCTCGCTGCCGTAATTAAGTTCAACATCAAATTAATGTCCAGCACAATAGTGTCAGTAATAATGCCCAATAAAAACAACTGCGGACAAAACTTTATGCTTCTCTTGAATATCTTCTGCATATTCCACCAAATCTTGATCCAAAATGCTTTGATCTTTTTACAAGTCCACCATATATGAAAATACGTTGCATCTTGATCACCACATCTCCAACATTTAGGCTGATAATTCGGATACATACTTGCTAACTTTCTAGGATCCAAATGCCACCTATAAAACATTTTATAAAAATTCTCTCTTAAGTTTTGAGCTTGCGTAAATTTCACATTTCTAATCCAAATCTTTTCCCAAGTGTCCATTGTAATAACTTCCTGAATATTCTGTGCCCATTTTATCATGCAGTCCTTAACAATTTCTGCTTCTGAATCAATCTCTATCAATGCAAGATATATCCGTTTGATGTGCGCTGGTCCCTGATTTCTAATTTGTTTTACCAAATTTTCATCATCCGTTAAAAAACCAATCTTCTGATCCTCTTTCCACCTAGCTTGTAATTGTCCATATTGAAACCAAGTTTGTACTATCTTTTTTTCTCGTAAAAAATTATATGACTTCAAACTCCACACATTCCTGTCCAAACTCAAAATTTCCTTATATGTAATCACATCATGTTTAAATCCAACATTTATATTCTCTATTGCATGTTTGGGTATTGCCCATAACGGTATCTTATAATTTAACTTTTGTCTATGCTTTTTCCAAACTCGCAACAAAGCATGCCTCAGAATATGCATTTTAAACACGTTGTCTACCTTTTTATCGTACAATAAGTATGCATGCCAACCAAATAACAAATCATGGCCTTCAAGATTTAACAATCTCCCTTGTGTCAAATTAATCCAATCACTTATAGCTGATAATGCAGCAGCTTCATAATATAATTTAAAATTGGGCATTCTTAAACCACCTCTTTCACGCGTATCCTGCATAATTTTAAATTTAACCCGTGGCTTTTTCCCTGCCCAGACAAATTTATTAATACCCTTCTGCCATTCCTCCAAATTTGAGTCCTTTTTAAGAATGGGTATCATTTGAAACAAAAATAAGAATTTTGGCAGAACATTCATTTTTACTGCTGCAATTCTTCCCAATAATGACAATTGTAATTTTTTCCAACTATCCAATTCTTTTTGCACTTTATTCCATAACTTTTCATAATTATTTTTGTATAGTTTAACATTTGAGGGTGTTAAATATACCCCCAAATATTTAACCCTTTCAACAATTTCAAATCCAGTTAAGCTTTCTAAAGCTATCTTTTGTAATGCTGTCATATTTTTAGATAAGATTTTAGTTTTTTGTATGTTAATCTTGAATCCAGAAACTTTCCCATATTGCGATGTTAACTCCATCAATTCCATAACAGAATTTTCTGGATTTGTCAACGTAATAACCAGATCATCCGCAAACGCTCTCAATTTATAATCCTGATCTCTTATTTGAATTCCCTTAATTGTTTCCAAATTTCGTATTTTAATCAGTAATATCTCCAACGTTAAGACAAATAATAAAGGTGATAACGGGCAACCCTGCCTCGTACCCTTTTCAATATTACACATTTCAGTCAAACTGTTATTAACAATTATTCGAGCTGTTTGCTTCTGATATATTGCCCTA
>JAKJMR010013172.1:0-12648 GCA_024449315.1 Daboia siamensis | reverse complement strand
CCCCCCCATCTTTTCCCTTTAAACCATTCAGTAATCGGAAGACTCCTTCCGTAAGATGTAAAAGTAACAGTCATAGGATTAAGGCGAACACCGCAACAGGCCCAATTGGCGCAGGAATGCCAAGGCAAATTGTTATCAGGGCCTAGTATAGCTTTGATATAATCAGTAGTATAGGGAGCAGTCCACCAAATCTTTCCGGTTGACACACATTGCCAGGACTTGCAGTACCAATCAGAGATGGTTCCACATTCATCTAGGTGGGAGAGATCAGTAAGATGTCCTGGGCAGATATACAGGCCTGGACCAATGTTCCAGACTTCCCGAGGGGAAGGATCACATTTTGTTTTGTGTTTAAAGCCATGGGCGCCGACCAGCATTTCAGCAAAGTCAAAGTAAAGTGCAGGAAACCAGGGCCACAGAGTTCGATTAGAAATGGAATAAAGGATGTTTCCTTGGAAGTCCAAAATAGTCCAAGTATAATTTGCGGGACGATGCACGTTCTGCTGTGTGCTGGAATAGGAACGCCGCAAGCGGAGAACTGCAGGGGAAGAAACATGGGAAAAAGGCAAGGAAAGAAGGGAAACCTGAGGAAGAGAGGAAGAGGCATTAGAGACAGAAGAGGCAAGAAAGATCAGGGATAGGATCGGGAGAATCTTCATCTTTCCTTTTCGGTTGATTAAGATGACAAGGGCGGACACAGCGAGCCGGGACCCACAAAACTCGATCAGGCAATTGAACTGCTGCGTAGCCTTTTCCCCAGGTGATCAATTGAGCTGGACCTTTCCAAGCTGGATCCGGAAGATGCCTATAATATACCAGAGGACGAGAAGAGGGGAGGGGAGGAGTGGAAAAATGTCTCGAGGCAGCAGTGGAGGCAGGAGATCCAGTTAGATTAAGAAAATTCAATGAATACAAGGAAACATTTAATACATTTTGCAACGCCGGGAGTGTCGGGGGGCTGATGCCTTTTGACCCCAAGTGTCTGTCCAAGGCCTGTTTAAGAGTCAAATTCGCTCTCTCTATAATGGCCTGGCCCTGGCTATTGAAAGGAATGCCAAATTTATGGATTATTGACCAGCGATAGCAAAATTGTGCAAAGGCAGAGCTCGTATAAGCTGGTCCATTGTCAGTTTTTAGAGTTTTTGGACATCCCAACGTTACGAAAGTCCGAATACAATGATTAATAACTTGTTTTGCGGTTTCACCCCTTTGCAAGGTTGCCATGATGAAACCTGAATACGTATCAATGGAAACATGAATGAATTTCCAAGGGGCAAAGGATGGATATTGAGTTACATCCATTTGCCATGTCTCACAAGCACTAGTACCCCTGGGGTTGACCCCTTGTGGGATTGCAGATGCCTGTAGACTGCATGTTGGACATTGCTGAATTATGGCAGTGGCTTCTTGATGGGTAATACCAAACTGCTTGACAAGAGCCTTTTTGTTCTGATGAAAATAGTCATGGCTTTCTCCTGCTGTTAAGGTATACAGACAGGAGGACGGGTTGGTTTTACATGCCTCATCTGCCATATGATTTCCTTCTGATAAAAATCCAGGAAGATGTTGATGACTTCTAATATGTGCTACAAACAATAAATGATCACGGAGATGTAACAAATCCTGGAGCTGTAAAAAAAGTCTCATTAAAGGGACAGGGGTTGAGGGAGAAATATAAGCATCGTATATACAAGAAACCAAATGTGAAACATACAAACTATCTGTAATGATGTTAAGGGGCTGATCGGGAAACATTGAAAGAGCAAGATTGAAGGCAGACAATTCTGCTTGTTGGGCAGAAGACTGAGCTGAAGTAGTACGAGTCTGCCAATTGTCCTGTCCTTTTTCCTGCCATATACAGGCACCTATGGATTTTGAGCCATCTGTGAACACAGTGAGGGCATCTTTGATGGGAGAAGAACTTATAGGAGTTGAAAAAAGAATGGGAACAGTTTTTAAAAGTTGTAATCGAGGATCTGGAGGAAGATGGCATGAGAGAATACCATTCCAATCCTCCAAGGCATGTTGCAATGCATCTGATGTTTGAAACAAAGATTCCCATTGACTTAATTTAAAAGGTACATACAGGGTACTGAATTCTATACCCATAAGAGCCCTAGTACGTCTCCTCCCTTTCTCCAAGAGAAGAGCCATTTGCAAAGCTTTGGTAGTAATTGAAGCCTTAGGAGTGTGTGCCAAATGTATCCATTCCAAAATATGCATTTTCTTTCCATCAGTCAATTGGAAAATAAAAGCAGTTAAAAGAGAAGGAGTAGGCAAAATAGCAAACAAGAGAGGCTCATTGGGCAAAGCTCTGTCGACCCATCTCTGGGTGAGAGCAGTATTAACCAAGGACAAAGCAGTCTTTTGATCTTGTGTTAGAACAACAGTGTCTGATGGATGTTTAAGGCCTATCAGAGCAGAAAAAAGAGGAGATAGAACATGAGTTGAAATTGACAGATAAGGTCTGGCCCAATTAAGGGTTCCCAGATATTGCTGGAGTTGAACAAGTGTAGTTTTTTCCGGGAGATGTAATGTAGGGAGAACAGGCGTGGCAGCAGATGCCATGAGCTTATGACCCAAATACTGCATAGGATACTGAGTTTGAATTTTGTCAGGAGCAACATGAAGACCAGATTGAGCCAAAATAGTATACAGAAAAGTAAGAGTTTGAGAAACAGTGCCTTTTGGACCATCTGCTGCAATTAAAATATCATCCATGTAATGATAAACCAAAAAGGTAGGATTTGCATCACGATAAGGCTGTAGGGCCCTATCAACATAATATTGGCACATTGTGGGAGAATTTATCATGCCTTGAGGAAGGGCCTTCCATTGATATCTAGTAGTAGGCCTTGAATTGTTAAATTGAGGAATGGTGAATGCAAAAAGAATTCTGTCAGCAGGAGCCAAAGGAATAGAAAAGAAACAATCCTTCAAATCTATTACTACCAAGTCATAATTGTGAGGAATTAAGTTTGGATTTGGAAGGCCACATTGTAGAGGTCCCATGGGCTGAATTATGGCATTAATTTTTCTCAAATCCTGCAGGAGGCGGTATTTCCCATTTTTCTTTTTGATTACAAAGACAGGAGTATTATAAGGGCTAGTTGAAAATTCCAGATGTCCTTCCTGTAGTTGCTGAGCCACTAAGTTCTGCAGGATCATAACCTTTTCCTGTGACATAGGCCATTGATCCACCCACACAGGGATGGAAGATTTCAAAACAAGAGATAAAGGAGGAAAAGACATCGTATGAAATTAAGGGATAGTTAGAGTAGCATGAAGTTGAGACAAAAGATCCCGTCCCCACAAATTAGTATGCAATGGCAGGATAAAAGGTCGAAGGAAAGCAGTAATAGAAGAATGAGGGGTAGACGCAGTCAACCAAGATGTGCTAACCTTAGCAGCCTGAGCACCTCCCACACCTTGAACAGTAGAAGCGTCAGAAAGAGGCCAGGAAGAGGGCCATTCAGCTGTGCGAATCACTGAAACATCCGCGCCCGTGTCAATAAGACCTGAGAAGGTGCGGCCGTTGAGAAGAATGGAAATTATTGGCTTGGCATTTTGCACAGGCTGTTGGAGAGCAAAGAGAGAAGTATTATCAGGTGGGGGCAAAAAAATAAGAGTAGCAACAACAGTTTCCGCCTTCAGAGAAAAGCAGCGATCACCGATCGCAGCCAAAGAGATGTTTTTTAAGGAGTCTGAATTATGCAGAAAAGGTGCAGCTATAACACCTTCAAGGGTAAGAGAAGAGTTAGGAAACAAAAGAACAGGAACATCTGGAGGGAACGGAGCAAGAAGAGAGACTGTTAAAGGCATAGTGAAAACAGAACCAGGGTCATCATAAACAAAGTCTTTAGAAAGACGAACAGGAAAAGCAAGAGATGGATTAGTGGAGACAGCTTGTAAATCAGCCTTTGAAGTGGGGCTAGCTGAACGCCCCTTAATTAGTTTCCCTGCAGAGTTTGAGAAGGACCCTGAGGGCAGGTACGAGCCCAGTGAAAGCCTTTACGGCAACGCGGGCAAACAGTTTTTGGCTTTGCATTAGTAGGTTGGGGGGGAGGACCTCGAGCGCTCCCGCGCAGAGCTCCTCCACCGCCGGGCAAACAACATTGACTCTTGAAATGACCAGGCTTCCCACAATTAAAACAATTGCCATGCTTGACAACAGGAAAAGCTTGAATATTAGAGGCAGGCATGGAAGAAGTTATAGCGGCTGCAAGAGCAGACATTGTATGAGAAGTGGTTCCCACCACACGGCAAGCCTGCAAAAACTCAGCAAGAGTAACACCTGGTTTTCCAGTCAAGGGCTGAAGTACTTTTTTACAATCTTCATTAGCATTTTCAAAAGCCAATTTGATCAAAAGCTCCTCACGAGCAGCCTGATTTTGAATTTGTCTTTCCAGCGCTGTTTGGAGCCGGTTTATAAAGGTAGCATAAGGCTCAGAAGGTTCTTGAATAACCTTCAAAAATGTTTGAGAGGCATGGCCGTCTGCATCATCCACCTGCTTCAATGCTCCCATGGCACAAAGGCGGATGATGGCAAAAGCACGGCGTGGGCAATTTTGCTGCTGGACCAAGGTTGTGAAATTTCCAGTTCCTTTTATATGATCAGCCAAGACTGCTTGAGGCAAGCCTCGCATGATCTCAGCATCTGCCAATTTATTATATTCAGAAGACCAGATGACAAATTGAGCAGGTGTTAATAACATGGAAAATAAAGACTTCCAATCATACAGTAACATGACAACATTTGCATCTATCAGAGAATCAAGCAATCCCATTACATACGGAGAGTGAATACCGTAGGAAGTAACAGCTTCTCTGAGATTCTTAAGCACTGGCATGTTGATGTTCTCATGTTCCGGCCGTCCTCCCCCCGCTGGATTAAGGGTTAGAGGGTAAGCCGATAGCGGGGGTTCAGTTCTTAGAGAAAGAGAGGAAGAAACAACCAAAGCAGAAAAAGTTCCAGCAGTCGTGTCTGTATCCTCCAGCGGGGGGGAAGGAGACGCTGCAGAAGCAGGAAAAGCTGTGTCTGCAGGGGGAGCAGAGGCAGCTTCAGAGACAGTAGAAGACTCATACGAAGGTGGAGAGACCTTTGGCAGGGATTCCTCCGTAAGAGAAGAGAGTGGAGCAGCCGAGTCAGGAAAAGGAGAGTTAGGATAGAGGATGCAAAGAGCAGCCATAATGGCCCGCCAAGTGACTAGAATTTCAGGCGGAGCTCGAGGGTGTTCATGGAGGAATTTTCCCAAGCGCGTCCAGGTAGCCTTCTTAAGGGTACCTTCCTGCGGGTAGGCAGGACACTTCTCATGAACATAGGACAGAAAAGAGGTAAGAGATTTCTTAGAAAGAGGATAGACAGTGGTGCCATTAACCTTTTGCAAACAATTAGCCTTCTTCACCAGAAAGATGAGCTCATCCCTATGCTTTGATGAGACTCTCGAGTTCGAGGAGCCCATTACTTACGTGTGCACGTGTCGCGTCCGGACGGGTAAGCAATGAGGGTGAAGGTGACGCACCGCTAGACAACGATCGCGCCTCTGGACAACTTCAACAGGATCAGGACGAGCCCCCAGATGTTGCTGCAAGTCTGCAACATGTACTCGTTGTCAGAGGTTCCCTGTTGATGTTGTCCTGGGTTCCCGCAGGAACGAGTCTCAGCCCTCGCTGAGGCAATTTAGGGGGTCCTCGCAAGGACGAAAGAAGCCAAATAAAAACAAACACCACACCAGAAGTTTCTCAAGATGAGAGAGCACGAAGTGCCCGGGGTGATGTTATGTCCCCCGAACGGATCGCAACAGTCTCTTTTATTAGGCAGTTTTTAAAGGGGAGGGGTAAACTACAGCAAAAAGAGATAGCATATAAAAAATACCAAACAGCGTGAGTCAAAACATACGTGTTAACAAAACACCACCTGATTTACAGGAAATCATACACTTCAGCAAAATAAAAACCTAATCTCAGGGAAAGCAACTAATTGGATACTATATCTATCTTATCTTAGAAAAAGTGAAACTTAACTTGAAAAGCAATGGAATTTGGGTACTAATTGGATATTGTAAATCATGTCTGTCAGGTACCAGACACCATGCAGCACGGGAAAGGGTCAGGGCAAGGTCTCATGGCTATGAGGCCCAAGGAGAAACCTGAACCAAGGATATATCCATATGTCCTCTGTTTTTATTTTTTAAGATGGTTAATATCCTTCTAAAGCCATGACATCCCCAGTGGATCCCCCCTCCGGGAGAACCCGCAGGGAGCCAATACGCTTTTCCAAAGGAATAGTTTCTGATTCAGAGTCTTCATCAGCCACAGAGGCTAATTCTAAAAGAGGTTGTTTATATTCATTTTCAACAGTGTGCTTTAGCAAGAGGACATCATCTCCAATACTGTTTAGTCGTTGTTTCAAAAATGCTAGAACTCTCCCCATGACACATGGGCCAATTGTACATGCAAAGAGCAACAAAATCAGAGGACCGGCTAGGGCCGAGAGGAGGGTGGTCAACCAGGGAGAGAAATTGAACATTTCCTGGTACCACGTGTGGGATTGGGAACGCTCTCTTTCTCTATCTTTTAATCGGGATGTTAATTCTGCCATGGAGTCAAGCACAATGCCTGAATTGTCTGTATAAAAACAACATTCCTCTTTCAAGGCGACACACAGACCGCCCTGTTTTAGGAATAGCAAATCCAAGCCCCTCCTATTTTGTAGAACCACTTCAGAAAGAGAGGTGAGGGAATTTTGGAGGGCAACCATAGATTTCTCAATGCGTTTGAGGTCATCATCTATTTCAGCACTGAGCCTGCGGATGTTTTTGTCAGCCACAACCATTCCTGCGATGCCTGTAGACGCACCAGCGGCTCCTAGGCCCAGGAGAAGGGCCAAGGTCATGGTAGTAACCATTTCCCGTTTGGTTCGTGGAAAGTACTGGGGTGTTTCCATGCGAGAAAGGAACTCATTGTTGGAAAAAACAGACATTTTAGGGAGAAGATAAACCTGAATGCAAAAAGCTCTGTGTGTGTGTAAACTGTTTCCACTGACACATGCAGTAGCACCCGTAGAGCAGGCCCAAATAGAGCCATTGGAAGGAATAAAAAACTGACCATTGAAACGTTTGAAAAGATTTGCAGTTGATAAAGTAGTGTACATTATAGCCCACCCTCCACTGTCAAGTCCTAGCCTTTCTTTGGATAAGTATGTTGTGCAGGAAGTATAGGCATCCGAGGAGGCATTGATACAAAAATGAGAAAAGTTAGAGGGTACATAGCCAAGGCAACAACCTTGACCTTCAATTGAGGATACCGTTATAGTAGAGGTAGACCACCTGCAAGCGGCATCTGAGGTGCTATTGGCAAAAGGTAAGGCGGAACCTATGGCCTCATAAAAAGGGGGTTAAGAAGACATACACAGCCAACACCTACTATCATTGTTAGGAAAAGCACGGGCTGCCACAAGGGCATCATGCGCAGAGGAGACCAAGGACACCAATGGATTGTTTCTTTTAGCCAGGGGCTGTAAAAAAGATGAAGTGACTTGTTTGTTTGGGCCCACAGGTGGGGATGTTGCTAAGGACATGGTTAGATGGATTATGAATATATTACCTGGATGACTCCTGGTTCTAGAATTATCGTTCGACCTTCCCCCCCATCTTTTCCCTTTAAACCATTCAGTAATCGGAAGACTCCTTCCGTAAGATGTAAAAGTAACAGTCATAGGATTAAGGCGAACACCGCAACAGGCCCAATTGGCGCAGGAATGCCAAGGCAAATTGTTATCAGGGCCTAGTATAGCTTTGATATAATCAGTAGTATAGGGAGCAGTCCACCAAATCTTTCCGGTTGACACACATTGCCAGGACTTGCAGTACCAATCAGAGATGGTTCCACATTCATCTAGGTGGGAGAGATCAGTAAGATGTCCTGGGCAGATATACAGGCCTGGACCAATGTTCCAGACTTCCCGAGGGGAAGGATCACATTTTGTTTTGTGTTTAAAGCCATGGGCGCCGACCAGCATTTCAGCAAAGTCAAAGTAAAGTGCAGGAAACCAGGGCCACAG
Source organism: Daboia siamensis (assembly GCA_024449315.1). NCBI lineage: Eukaryota > Metazoa > Chordata > Lepidosauria > Squamata > Viperidae > Daboia > Daboia siamensis. The sequence continues at coordinate 4,586 of JAKJMR010013172.1, read as the reverse complement.
AGTTCGATTAGAAATGGAATAAAGGATGTTTCCTTGGAAGTCCAAAATAGTCCAAGTATAATTTGCGGGACGATGCACGTTCTGCTGTGTGCTGGAATAGGAACGCCGCAAGCGGAGAACTGCAGGGGAAGAAACATGGGAAAAAGGCAAGGAAAGAAGGGAAACCTGAGGAAGAGAGGAAGAGGCATTAGAGACAGAAGAGGCAAGAAAGATCAGGGATAGGATCGGGAGAATCTTCATCTTTCCTTTTCGGTTGATTAAGATGACAAGGGCGGACACAGCGAGCCGGGACCCACAAAACTCGATCAGGCAATTGAACTGCTGCGTAGCCTTTTCCCCAGGTGATCAATTGAGCTGGACCTTTCCAAGCTGGATCCGGAAGATGCCTATAATATACCAGAGGACGAGAAGAGGGGAGGGGAGGAGTGGAAAAATGTCTCGAGGCAGCAGTGGAGGCAGGAGATCCAGTTAGATTAAGAAAATTCAATGAATACAAGGAAACATTTAATACATTTTGCAACGCCGGGAGTGTCGGGGGGCTGATGCCTTTTGACCCCAAGTGTCTGTCCAAGGCCTGTTTAAGAGTCAAATTCGCTCTCTCTATAATGGCCTGGCCCTGGCTATTGAAAGGAATGCCAAATTTATGGATTATTGACCAGCGATAGCAAAATTGTGCAAAGGCAGAGCTCGTATAAGCTGGTCCATTGTCAGTTTTTAGAGTTTTTGGACATCCCAACGTTACGAAAGTCCGAATACAATGATTAATAACTTGTTTTGCGGTTTCACCCCTTTGCAAGGTTGCCATGATGAAACCTGAATACGTATCAATGGAAACATGAATGAATTTCCAAGGGGCAAAGGATGGATATTGAGTTACATCCATTTGCCATGTCTCACAAGCACTAGTACCCCTGGGGTTGACCCCTTGTGGGATTGCAGATGCCTGTAGACTGCATGTTGGACATTGCTGAATTATGGCAGTGGCTTCTTGATGGGTAATACCAAACTGCTTGACAAGAGCCTTTTTGTTCTGATGAAAATAGTCATGGCTTTCTCCTGCTGTTAAGGTATACAGACAGGAGGACGGGTTGGTTTTACATGCCTCATCTGCCATATGATTTCCTTCTGATAAAAATCCAGGAAGATGTTGATGACTTCTAATATGTGCTACAAACAATAAATGATCACGGAGATGTAACAAATCCTGGAGCTGTAAAAAAAGTCTCATTAAAGGGACAGGGGTTGAGGGAGAAATATAAGCATCGTATATACAAGAAACCAAATGTGAAACATACAAACTATCTGTAATGATGTTAAGGGGCTGATCGGGAAACATTGAAAGAGCAAGATTGAAGGCAGACAATTCTGCTTGTTGGGCAGAAGACTGAGCTGAAGTAGTACGAGTCTGCCAATTGTCCTGTCCTTTTTCCTGCCATATACAGGCACCTATGGATTTTGAGCCATCTGTGAACACAGTGAGGGCATCTTTGATGGGAGAAGAACTTATAGGAGTTGAAAAAAGAATGGGAACAGTTTTTAAAAGTTGTAATCGAGGATCTGGAGGAAGATGGCATGAGAGAATACCATTCCAATCCTCCAAGGCATGTTGCAATGCATCTGATGTTTGAAACAAAGATTCCCATTGACTTAATTTAAAAGGTACATACAGGGTACTGAATTCTATACCCATAAGAGCCCTAGTACGTCTCCTCCCTTTCTCCAAGAGAAGAGCCATTTGCAAAGCTTTGGTAGTAATTGAAGCCTTAGGAGTGTGTGCCAAATGTATCCATTCCAAAATATGCATTTTCTTTCCATCAGTCAATTGGAAAATAAAAGCAGTTAAAAGAGAAGGAGTAGGCAAAATAGCAAACAAGAGAGGCTCATTGGGCAAAGCTCTGTCGACCCATCTCTGGGTGAGAGCAGTATTAACCAAGGACAAAGCAGTCTTTTGATCTTGTGTTAGAACAACAGTGTCTGATGGATGTTTAAGGCCTATCAGAGCAGAAAAAAGAGGAGATAGAACATGAGTTGAAATTGACAGATAAGGTCTGGCCCAATTAAGGGTTCCCAGATATTGCTGGAGTTGAACAAGTGTAGTTTTTTCCGGGAGATGTAATGTAGGGAGAACAGGCGTGGCAGCAGATGCCATGAGCTTATGACCCAAATACTGCATAGGATACTGAGTTTGAATTTTGTCAGGAGCAACATGAAGACCAGATTGAGCCAAAATAGTATACAGAAAAGTAAGAGTTTGAGAAACAGTGCCTTTTGGACCATCTGCTGCAATTAAAATATCATCCATGTAATGATAAACCAAAAAGGTAGGATTTGCATCACGATAAGGCTGTAGGGCCCTATCAACATAATATTGGCACATTGTGGGAGAATTTATCATGCCTTGAGGAAGGGCCTTCCATTGATATCTAGTAGTAGGCCTTGAATTGTTAAATTGAGGAATGGTGAATGCAAAAAGAATTCTGTCAGCAGGAGCCAAAGGAATAGAAAAGAAACAATCCTTCAAATCTATTACTACCAAGTCATAATTGTGAGGAATTAAGTTTGGATTTGGAAGGCCACATTGTAGAGGTCCCATGGGCTGAATTATGGCATTAATTTTTCTCAAATCCTGCAGGAGGCGGTATTTCCCATTTTTCTTTTTGATTACAAAGACAGGAGTATTATAAGGGCTAGTTGAAAATTCCAGATGTCCTTCCTGTAGTTGCTGAGCCACTAAGTTCTGCAGGATCATAACCTTTTCCTGTGACATAGGCCATTGATCCACCCACACAGGGATGGAAGATTTCAAAACAAGAGATAAAGGAGGAAAAGACATCGTATGAAATTAAGGGATAGTTAGAGTAGCATGAAGTTGAGACAAAAGATCCCGTCCCCACAAATTAGTATGCAATGGCAGGATAAAAGGTCGAAGGAAAGCAGTAATAGAAGAATGAGGGGTAGACGCAGTCAACCAAGATGTGCTAACCTTAGCAGCCTGAGCACCTCCCACACCTTGAACAGTAGAAGCGTCAGAAAGAGGCCAGGAAGAGGGCCATTCAGCTGTGCGAATCACTGAAACATCCGCGCCCGTGTCAATAAGACCTGAGAAGGTGCGGCCGTTGAGAAGAATGGAAATTATTGGCTTGGCATTTTGCACAGGCTGTTGGAGAGCAAAGAGAGAAGTATTATCAGGTGGGGGCAAAAAAATAAGAGTAGCAACAACAGTTTCCGCCTTCAGAGAAAAGCAGCGATCACCGATCGCAGCCAAAGAGATGTTTTTTAAGGAGTCTGAATTATGCAGAAAAGGTGCAGCTATAACACCTTCAAGGGTAAGAGAAGAGTTAGGAAACAAAAGAACAGGAACATCTGGAGGGAACGGAGCAAGAAGAGAGACTGTTAAAGGCATAGTGAAAACAGAACCAGGGTCATCATAAACAAAGTCTTTAGAAAGACGAACAGGAAAAGCAAGAGATGGATTAGTGGAGACAGCTTGTAAATCAGCCTTTGAAGTGGGGCTAGCTGAACGCCCCTTAATTAGTTTCCCTGCAGAGTTTGAGAAGGACCCTGAGGGCAGGTACGAGCCCAGTGAAAGCCTTTACGGCAACGCGGGCAAACAGTTTTTGGCTTTGCATTAGTAGGTTGGGGGGGAGGACCTCGAGCGCTCCCGCGCAGAGCTCCTCCACCGCCGGGCAAACAACATTGACTCTTGAAATGACCAGGCTTCCCACAATTAAAACAATTGCCATGCTTGACAACAGGAAAAGCTTGAATATTAGAGGCAGGCATGGAAGAAGTTATAGCGGCTGCAAGAGCAGACATTGTATGAGAAGTGGTTCCCACCACACGGCAAGCCTGCAAAAACTCAGCAAGAGTAACACCTGGTTTTCCAGTCAAGGGCTGAAGTACTTTTTTACAATCTTCATTAGCATTTTCAAAAGCCAATTTGATCAAAAGCTCCTCACGAGCAGCCTGATTTTGAATTTGTCTTTCCAGCGCTGTTTGGAGCCGGTTTATAAAGGTAGCATAAGGCTCAGAAGGTTCTTGAATAACCTTCAAAAATGTTTGAGAGGCATGGCCGTCTGCATCATCCACCTGCTTCAATGCTCCCATGGCACAAAGGCGGATGATGGCAAAAGCACGGCGTGGGCAATTTTGCTGCTGGACCAAGGTTGTGAAATTTCCAGTTCCTTTTATATGATCAGCCAAGACTGCTTGAGGCAAGCCTCGCATGATCTCAGCATCTGCCAATTTATTATATTCAGAAGACCAGATGACAAATTGAGCAGGTGTTAATAACATGGAAAATAAAGACTTCCAATCATACAGTAACATGACAACATTTGCATCTATCAGAGAATCAAGCAATCCCATTACATACGGAGAGTGAATACCGTAGGAAGTAACAGCTTCTCTGAGATTCTTAAGCACTGGCATGTTGATGTTCTCATGTTCCGGCCGTCCTCCCCCCGCTGGATTAAGGGTTAGAGGGTAAGCCGATAGCGGGGGTTCAGTTCTTAGAGAAAGAGAGGAAGAAACAACCAAAGCAGAAAAAGTTCCAGCAGTCGTGTCTGTATCCTCCAGCGGGGGGG
>JAKJMR010013168.1:0-18292 GCA_024449315.1 Daboia siamensis | reverse complement strand
AGTCACAACAGCTCCCTTGTGGTACATGGAAAGACCCACATAAGAGATAACCAGAGGATTCACACAGGATAGAAACCCTTTGAATGTCCTGACTGTAGGAATCGTTTCAATCACAATTCCAGTCTCGAGATACATCAGCGGACTCACTTCAGGGATAAACTATGAGTGTCCAAATTGTGGGAAAAGAAATTGCCACATGATGAGAAACCAGAGGAATCACACAGGAGAGAAACCCTTTGAATGTTGTCTTTGTGGGAAATGTTTCAGTAAGAATTCCCATTTCATGAGACACCAGAGGACTCACACAGGAGAGAAAGTGTATGAGTGTCCTGTTTGTGGCAAACGTTTCAATCAGAATTACAACCTCATGAGACATCAGAGGACACACAGAGGAGAGAAACCCTTTGAATGTCCTATCTGTGGGAAAAGTTTCAGTCAGAGGTCCAGCCTGGTGACACACCAGAATACTCACATAGGAGAGAAACCGTTTGAATGTCCTGATTGTTGGAAAAGTTTCAGTGAGAAATTCAAGCTGGTGATACACCAGAGGAGTCACACGGGAGAGAAACCATACCAGTGTCTGGATTGTGGGAAAAGTTTCAGTAGCAATTCCTCCCTGGTGAAACACCAGAGGACTCACACGGGAGAGAAACCATATCAGTGTTCGGATTGTGGGAAATGTTTCAGTCAGAATTCCCACATGGTAATACACCAGAGTTCTCACACAGGAGAGAAACCTTTTGAATGTCCTGATTGTGAGAAAAGTTTCAGTTATAATTCCAGCCTGGTGATACACCAGAGAACTCACACAGGAGAGAAACCCTTTGAATGTCCTGATTGTGGACAAAGTTTCATTCAGAATTCCACACTGGTGGTACACCAGAGGACTCACACAGGAGAGAAACCCTTTGAATGTCCTGATTGTGGGAAAAATTTCCGTTTGAAATCTACCCTGGTGAAACACCAGAGGACTCACACAGGAGAGAAACCCTTAGAATGTCCTGATTGTGGGAAAAAATTCAGTAATAATTCCGACCTCATGAGACACCAGAGGACTCACACAGGAGAGAAACTCTTTGAATGTCCTGATTGTGGGAAAGATTTCAGGGATAATTGCAGCCTGATGATACACCAGAGGATTCACACAAAAGAGAAACCCTTTGAATGTCCTAATTGTGGGAAACGTTTCACTCGGAATTCCAACTTGGTGGTACACCAGAGGATTCACACAGGAGAGAAACCCTTTGAATGTCCCAATTGTGGGGAAAGTTTCAGTCAGAAGTCCACGCTGGTGAATCACCAGAGTACTCACACAGGAGAGAAACCCTTTAAATGTCCTGTCTGTGAGAAAGGTTTTAGTCAGAAGTCCAGCCTAGTGATACACCAGAATACTCACATAGGAGAAAAACCATTCGAATGTCATGATTGTGGGAAAGGTTTTAGTGAGAAATCCAGGCTAGTGATACACCAGAGGAGTCACACGGGAGAGAAACCATTCCAGTGTCTGGATTGTGGGAAAGGTTTCAGTAGCAATTCCTCCCTATTGAGACACCAGAGGTGTCACACAGGAGAGAAACCATATCAGTGTTCAGATTGTGGTAAATGTTTCATTCAGAATTCCAGTCTAATGATACACCAGAATACTCACACAGGAGAGAAACCCTTTGAATGTCCTGATTGTGGGAAAAGTTTCAGTTATATTTCCAGCCTTGTGAAACACCAGAAGATTCATACAGGAGAGAAACCCTTTGAATGTCCTGATTGTGGCAAATGTTTCATTCAGAATTCCACCCTGGTGGTACACAAGAGGACTCACACAGGAGAGAAACCCTTTGAATGTCCTGATTGTGGGAAAGGTTTCGGTTATAATTCCAGCCTGGTGAAACACCAGAGGATTCACACAGGAAAGAAATTGTATCAGATTGTTGGAAAAGTTTCAGTCTGAATTCAAACCTGCTGAAACACCAGTGGACTCACACAGGGGAGAAACTTTTCAAATATTCAGTCTGTGGACGTTACTTCACTCATAAATCATCCCTTATTGCACATGAGGAAATCCACCTGATGGAAAAATTGAAGAGTTTAGAAAAGTCTTTTTAATTTGTAATCTCCCATTGAAAATGTAGGTGAGAAATTGACTATTTGAATTCTGGCCTGATTCTTTCTATTGAAGCATGTCTCAGAATTAGACTTGTAGGTGGAGAGAAAAGAAAATTGGAAAAAGGCTAACTACCAGTTTCTTGTTATCAGGAGCAGTTATTCAATATTCAATGAAATAGTGGAATTCTTCAAAAAGGCTTCTGGGTGGTAGTTTTGAATATTGATTATGTAGTTCCCACATGTGAAGTTTCAGTCTTCTGCCTTGGTTTCCTCCAGATTTTGAGGCCCAGAATTCCGCAGCCAACATAGAAAATGTCCTCAAGATATAACTGTCACGGCCTGCCAATTACATAGCCTGCCATTGTATGCTGCAACGGCCGTTAAGTGAAACTGCTTTTCATAACTATCCTGATGTCCCTGATGCAGCCATTAATCGAATGTGCAAGTCACTAAGGGGAACAATGGCTACCTCAGGATTGGGGGAAACTCTTGGCGCAAGCTCAGGCTTCCCTACCTCAGGCATCCTAGGCCTGCCCCACCCTCCAAGACACTCTTGCTCTGTTTCCCATCCTTTGTGTCTCTACGGCCCTTCCCTCCTCCACAGGGTTCCCCAGTCATTTCCCTCCCCCCAGGGTCACCACTGGCCTCTCATTCCCCCCAGGATCCACTTTATCCTGACTACCACCCCACCAGGCCTCACACCCTCCCCCTCCTTACCTTTTCTGATCCTCATGTTGAGAAAGGAAGTGAGGGCATGCATCCCTTGGCCTCATGACTCAACCTGAAAGCATCCATCATTTTCTGTGGGTCCTGGATTCATCCGTGGGACATGCAGTCAATTTGTGGAAGTACCTGCCATTTTGTCATTCTCTGTGCACTGTCACACAGAAGAGTGACAAACCTCTCTGTTTTGCCGCCACAACCTGAGGGAAACAATGTACAGTAGAAAATGTATTGTTACCTTGCAATCTGCCCCAGTCCTAAATTCTATAAAAGTACGGCATTTCTTTAGGCACAGTTAAAAAATTTGAGTGATTAAATTGGATCTGTTTTGACCGACATTCTTTTCAGATTCAGGGATGGTCTTCTCCATCCCTGCCACTTTGAGAGAAAGAAATTAGGACATTTTAAACTGGAAAACTAAGCTAGGATTTCCCTTGTAACTTTACAACCACTAAAGCAGCCTTCAATTGTGCAACATCATTGCTCCCTTGGACCCCAGTGGGCTTGTAGCCTTTGAAAATCATAACATTACCGAGGATCAATGTGACTTCCCTGATGATTCTTTGAATGTGAATGGGAGCACTGTGGAGATCTGAGAATCACAAGCAGCATTAAAATACAAAGCAAGTCAAGGCAGCAATCAAGATCTTAGCTCCTCTGGAAAACTACAAAAGTCTTCTTCCCCAAAAGTTTGTCTTCTTGACAGACAAGAAAGAGAAAGGCGGGAAAAAAGTTTTGAGCTGGACAAAATAGACTATGTGGAAGAAATATATCGAACATCAAGGAAGATCATTTCCTAGTTCAGAAAAAGAGGGAAATATCTAGGAGTCAGTGGGAAGGAAAAGGTCATTTGGACAATCACATAAGGCAGACCTTTTTACTCAAATATTTCTCGGGATTTTTCTTGTAAGTGAGAAAAGGAAAATGGAAAAAGGCTAACTCCCTGTTTCATGTTATCAGCAGCAGTTACTGGATATTTTTTGGCAGAAGTGGAATTCCTCAAAAATGCTGGGGTAGTAGTTTTGTATATTGATTATATAATTCCCACATGTGGAGTTTCAGTCTTCTGCCCTGGATTCCTCCAGATTTTGAGGCCCAGAATTTCCCAGCCAGCATAGAAAAAGTCCTCAAGATACACCTGTCATGCCCTGCCAATTATGGTTGCATGTTTCAATGGTCGTTAAGTGAAACTATTTTCCTTAAGTACCCTGATCTCCCTGACCTCCCAAATGTGCGAGTCACTAAGTGGAACACTAGCTATCTCAGTGTTGGGGAAAACTCTTGGCGGCCTAGTGCAGGGCCAGGCTTGTCTGCCTCAGGCATCTTTAAGCCTCCCGCACCCTCCAAGATGCCCTGTGCTCTGTTTCCCAATGCTTGGGTCTCCCTGGCCCTTTTTTCCCCCACAGCGTCCCCCCAGTCCTTTACCTTCCCCCCTACTGGGTCCCTACATCCTTTTTCCCACTCCCACTGGGTCCCTGCAGTCCTTAAGCCTGACTCCCACCCCACCAGGCCTCACACCACCCTCCTCATCTGTGAACCTCATGTTGGGGAAGGAGGAGTGGGCACACATTCCTGGGCCTCAAGACTGTCTCCAGGAAGCAGCCATCATTTTTAGTGGGCCCTGGATTCGTCTCAGGGCCATGCGGTGGACTTGTGGAAGTGGCTGCCATTTTGCCACACTATCCACAGTGTCACTCAGAAGAGGGACAATCGTCTCTGTTTTGCTACCTTAACATGAGAAAAAAATGTACAGAGGTTGTAAAGTTACAAGGTAAACTCTAGCTTATTTGTCCTGCTTGAAATGTCTTAATTTCCATCATTCAGACTGGCAGTGATGAAGAAGACCATCCCTCAATCTGAGAAAAGTGCCAATGAGAATAGATGAAGTTTAGCCATTCTAATTACAGTTAGCCTTCTGCCTCTTGCCCTGATATCTGCCCTAGTCCTAAATTCTATGAAAGTACAATATTTCTTTATGTACAGTTAAAAATTAAAATGACTAAACTTGACCTGTTTTAATTTGCATTCTTCTCAGATTCAGTGATGGTCTTCTCCAACACTACCAGTCTTAGACTTTACAAACTCTAAACAGCCTTTGGTTCTGCCAGTGTGTTTGTAGCCTTTGTTAAAAACCAATAAACCATTTTTTTTAAAAAAGAAAAGGCTTGAAATTCATTTGTGATCTCCCATTGAAACTATGGGTGTTGTTGTTAGTAGCGAAGTTGTGTCTGACCCATCGCGACCCCATGGATCTTCCTGTCCTCTACCATCTTCTGGAGTCCATTTAGTCTCACGCCTACTGCTTTAGTGATTCCATCCATCCACCTCATTCTCTGTCGTCCCCTTCTTCTCTTGCCCTCAACCTTTCCCAGCATTAGGCTCTTCTCCAGTGAGTCCTTCCTTGTCATTAGGTGGCCAAAGTATTTGAGTTTCAACTTCATGATTTGGCCTTCTAAAGAGAAGTCAGGGTTGATTTCCTCTAGGACTGACCTGTTTGATCGCCTTGCAGTCCAAGTGACTCACAGGAGTCTTCTCCAGCACCATAGTTCAAAGGCCTCAATTCTTTGGCACTCAGCCTTTGTTATGGTCCAACTTTCACAGCCATACATTGCAACTGGAAAGACCATAGCCTTGACTATACGCACTTTTGTTGGCGGGGTGATGTCTCTGCTTTTTAGTTTGCTGTCTAGATTTGCCATGGCTTTTCTCCCCAGGAGCAAGCATCTTTTAATTTCTTGGCTGCAGTCCACATCTGCGGTGATCTTGGAGTCCAGGAAAATAAAATCTGTCACTACCTCCATTTCTTCCACATCTATTTGCCAGGAATTGAGAGGGCCGGATGCCATGACCTTGGTTTTCTTAATGTTAAGTTTCAAGCCAACTTTTTCATTCTCCTCCTTCACTTTCAACAAGAGGCTTTTTAGTTCCTCTTCACTTTCTGCCATTAGAGTGGTATTATCTGCATATCTTACGTTGTTGATATTTCTCCTGGCAATCTTAATTCCAACTTTTGATTCATCTAGCCCTGCCTTTCTCATGATGTGCTCTGCATATAAGTTAAATAGGCAGGGCGACAGTATACAGCCTTGCCAGACTCCTTTCCCAATTTTGAACCAATCTGGTTCCGTGTCCAGTTCTCACTGTTGTTTCTTGACCCACATATAGGTTTCTCTGGACACAAATAAGATGGTCTGGTACTCCCATCTCTTTAAGAACTTGCCACAGTTTGTTATGATCCACACAATCAAATGCTTTAGCATAGTCAATGAAGCAGAAGTAGATGTTTTTCTGGAATTCCGTAGCTTTCTACATGATCCAGCATATGTTGGCAATTTGATCTCTAGTTCCTTTGCCTCTTCGAAATCCTGCTTGTACTTCTGGTAGTTCTTGATCCACATACTGCTGGAGTCTAGCTTATAGGATTTTAAGCATAACTTTACTAGTATGTGAAATGAGTGCAATGGTACACTAGTTTTAAAATTCTTTGGCACTGCCTTTCTTTGGAATTGGAATGTAAACTGATCTTTTCCAATCCTGTGCCCACTGTTGGGTTTTCCAAATTTGTTGGCAAATTGAGTGTAGCACTTTTACTGCATCGTCTTTTAAGATTTTGAATAGCTCAGCTGGAATACTGTCACCTCCACTAGCTTTGTTGTTGCTCAGCTTTCCTAAGGCCCACTTCACTTCACATTCTAGGATGTCTAGCTCGAGGTCAGTGACCACCTTATTGTGGTTATCAGGGATGTTAAGCTTGTTCTTGTATAGTTTTCCTGTGTAATTTTGCTATCTCTTCTTAATCTCGTCTGCCTCTGTTAGGCCCCTGCCATTTTGATCCTTTATTATGCCCATTTTTGCATGAAACGTTCCCTTCATCTCTCCAATTTTCTTGAAGAGATCTCTAGTCCTCCCTATTCTATTGTTTTCTTCTATTTCTTTGCACTGTTCATTTAAAAAGGCATTCTTATCTCTTCTAGCTATTCTCTGGAATTCTGCATTCAGTTGGGTGTATCTTTCTTTTTCTCCCTTGCCTTTCGCTTCCCTCCTGTCCTAAGCTATTTCAAAGCTTCCTCAGACAGCCATTTTGCTTTCTTGCATTTCTTTTTCTTTGGGACGGTTTTAGTTGCTACTTCTTGTACAATGTTGTGAACCTCTGTCCATAGTTCTTCAGGCACTCTGTCTATCTATTAAATCTATTTGTCACCTCTAGTGTACATTCGTCAGGGATATGATTTAGTTCATACCTGAGTGGTCTAGTGTTTTTCCCTTCTTTCTTAGTTTAAGCCTAAATTTTGCAATGAGGAGCTCGTGGTCTGAGCCACAGTCAGCTTCTGGTCTTGTTTTTACTGACTGTATAGCAGTGATAGCGAACCTTTTAGAGACCGAGTGCCCAAACTGTAACCCCAAACCCACTTATGTATCGTTGGGTGCTGGATGGGTGTGGTCCTTTGGGTGGGTGTGGCCAACTGGGTGGATAACGGCAGTGGTAACGGCAGACTGGGTGGGATTAAAAAGTTCAATCAATCAATTCCAACTTTGCGAGAACTTTTTTTTCCCTGCGAGAAGTTGAAATTGATTGATTGAACCTTTTTTTTTTGCACACGGCAGAGGCCTAAAGTGAAAAAGTTTTATAAAACCCACCTGAAGGCCTAGGACTGGGGCGATGGTGCGCATGCCCACAGAGAAGGCTCTGTGTGCCACCTGTGGCACCCATGCCATAGGTTTGCCATCACGGGTATAGACCTCCATCTTTGGCTGCAGAGCACATGGTTTGCCTTGGATTCAAACTGAGATCATTCTGTCATTTTGGGGAGTGTATACCAGTATTGCTTTTGCTACTCTTTTATTGACTATGAAGGATACTCCATTTCTTCTGAGGGATTCTTAGTATACCTGATGGTCATCTGAATTAAATTCACCCATTCCTGTTGATTTTAGTTCGCTGATTCCTAAGATGTTGATGTTCAGTCTTGTCATCTCTTGTTTGACCACGTCCAGCTTTCCTTGATTCATCGATCTTCCATTCCAAGTTCCTATGGAGAAAAAGTCTTTACAGCATCGGACTTTCCTTTCACCACCAGATACATCCACAGCTGAGCGTCCTTTCAGCTTTGGCCCAGTCACTTCATTCTTTCTGGCACTACTAGTACTAGCCCTCTGCTCTTCCCCAGTAGTATATTGGACGCCTTCTGACCTGAGAGGCTCATCTTCCAGCGTCATATCTTTTTTCCTTTTGGTACTGTCCATGGGGTTTTTATGGTAAAGATACTGGAGTGGGTTGCCATTTCCTTCTCCAGTGGATCACGTTTTGTCACAACTCTGCTATGACCTGTCCGTCTTGGGTGGAACTGCACAGCATAGCTCATAGCTTCATTGAATTACGCAAGCCCCTTCGCCATGACAAGGCAGTAATCCATGAAGGGGAAACTGGGTGAGACATTGACTGTTTGAATTGTGGTCTGAATCTTTACTCAAACATGTCTCGGGATTAGACTTGTAGGTGGAGAGAAAAGGAAAATGGAAAAAGGCTAACTACCAATTTCTGGTTAGCAGCAGTTGCTGGATATTTCCTTTTGCAGAAGTAGTGGAATTTCTCAAAAAGGCTTCTGGGTGGTACTTTTGTATATTGATTATGTAATTCCCACATGTGGAGTTTCAGTCTTCTGCCTTGGTTTCCTTCAGATTTTGAGGCCTAGAATACCTCAGCCAGCATACAAGTAGTCCTCAAGATACAACTGTCATGGCCTGCCCATTACAGTTGCATAAGTGAGACTGCTTTCCTTAAGTACCCTGATCTCCCTGATGCAGCCATTAATTGAATGTGCAAGTCACTGGCTACCTCAGGGTTGGGGAAAACTCTTGGAGGCCTACCCCATGGCCATGCTTGCCTGCCTCCTGCATCCCTAGGCCTCCTCCACCCTCTGAGACACCCTTTGCGATGTTTCCAAACCTGTATCTCCACAGAATCCCCACTGGCTTTTTTCTCACTCCCACTATGTCCCTGCAATCGTTAGGCCTGACTTCCACCCACCAGGCCTCACACCCTCCTCTTTATCTTTTGAAAATCTCTGAACCTCATGTTGGGGAAGGAGGGGAGGGCATGCATCCCTGGCCCTCGGGACTGTATCCTGAAGTAGCTGTTATTTTCAGTGGGCCCTCGTTTCTTCCCTGGGCCATGCAGTGGAGTTGTGGAAGTGGCTGCCATTTGGCCATACTGTCATGCAGAAGAGAGGCAAACCTCTCTGTTTTGCTACTTAACATGAGGAAAAAAATGTACAAATTGAAAAGTTTCATTGTTGGTAAGGGGAAATTGGGTATTTTCAGTGTTGCTATGAACATTAGGAAAGACAAGTCGCTCAGAGTTGCCTCAAACAGTGAGATGGGCAGAGATTAAGTTTAATAATGAATGAATTTAATAATGAAAAGATAATGTAAAGCTCATTACCCAGCTCTTGCTCAGTGATACATACAGTGGTTTTCTAACATATAAAATTGTTAACTTGTAATCTGTCTCTTGTGCAATCTGCATCTCTAAGTAGTCTGTTTTACTCAGCTTCCCTTCCCTCATTTATAAATTTAAAATTTCAGTTTCAATCATACATCAGTCCCACCCCTCTTTGCCTCTGATGACGTGAGCTGCAGTTATGCTTCTGCCTCTTAATTTATTGTATTGCTATCTGTCCTAGTCCTAAATTCTATGAAAATACAGCAATTCCTTAGGGACAGTTTAATAATTAGAACGGCTAACTGGATATGTTTTGATTGGCATCCTTCTCAGATTCAGTGACTTTATTCTTCATCACTACCAGTCTGACAGAGGGAAATTAGAACATTTCAAACCAGACAAGTAAGCTATGGTTTCCCTCTAAAACAGTCATTTGTTTTGCCAGTCGGTTTGGAGCCTTTGAAAATCAAAGAATCACAGAGGATCTCTCTGATTTCCCTGATGATTCTCCAAATTTTGAACCAGATTTGATAGACATCATGGAAGTTCAGGTCCCCGTGGATGGCGACAATGAGTAGACACAAATGTTTGAAAAAACCCAGGAATTAATTCCTTTAACTTAAGTATGTCGGCTGATCAGTCTGAAAGCTGTTCCTGAGAGTAGCATTCAGGGTGTTTGAAGATCCCTGTGACCCCTCTTGATTCTTTTGGGTCCTGCTCAGATATGTAACTTCTGGCTCAACAGAGGAATCTAGGTTTCCTAGTGGACAAGTAGGAGCTGGGAATCTACTACAACTGCCCCCCCCCCCCCAAAAAAAAAAGCCAATGCAGTTTCATCAACAGAGTGATAGTGTCAAGACAACAAGAAGTGATAGTACCACTTTACACCACGCTGGTGAGTCCACACTTAGAATACTGCACCCTGTTCTGGTCTCATGATTCAACACATGTTGACGCCCTGGAAAATGTGCAGAGAAGAAGAAAGATGATAAATGGTCTGGATGCTAATGACAATCAGTTGAGAGAGCTAACTATGTCTAGGCCATGGAAGGGAAAGATTGGGGGGGCATCATAGCTGTCTTCCACTACTTGAGGGTCTGTCATGAAGAGGAGATCAACTTATTCTCTAGGGCAACAGAAGGCAGAACAAGAAGTTCATGGGTGGAAGGTTGTCAAAGAAAGATCCAATCTAGAAGTAAGAATAGCTGTCCTCCTGGCATTGTGGATGCTCCATCACTGGAGGTTTTCCAGAATAGACTGGGGTTATATAAGACTCCTGCCTTAAGCAGCAGGTTGGACTAGAAGACCCCTGAGGTGCTTTCCAACCCTATGACGCTATCATTCTAGATTTAGAGGCAGCTTAGAAAATTGGTACAGAGCAGCCACATGAAATTGTTTCTGGTAAGAAGCCTTTTTAAAGAAAAAATATTAGGCAAATTAAGATAGAATACAAACTCAAAAGAAAAAAATTAGAACAAAATAAGGATGGGCAAAACATTTAAAAAAGAAATGTACATTTAAAAAGACAAAAACATATTTACATATAGTAAATCACTTGAATGTTGATAAACATAGTATAACAATATTAGTTTCCTACCCTTGCAAAGCAGGCTGAAAATTTGTGAATTTCTACCTCTAGTTCAAATCAATTTGTCCTTTATCTGTCTACTGTGTGTAAAGGCAAAGTGCTGAACAGATGAACGAACAGTAAAGTTAAACATCAAAGCCTTCTCTTAACCATCTATTGTGTTTGTCAGAAGAGTAAAAAACTCTATCAGAGGGTGATGAACCGTGGTTCATTTTGATGCATGATAAACAAAGAAAACCCAAAGCATATATTCTACTATTAACCTTTTAATTACAAAGAATCTTGTAAAAACACAGAAAGACATTACATGAGAGCACAAAGGAAAGGATAAAAAAACTTTTGCTTTGGACATGCGCACACATAAATATAAAACCGAACAAAATACATGGCTGAACATGTGACACTCACCATGGTTACAATGATAAGATAACAATTCAACTTGCAAAGAAACAGACTGCAAGGAGCTTACTGACAAAACCTAAAAACGCAGTGACAGTGTTTAACTACAATGGGTAAGTCAGCCCAGTCATTGTCTCTGATCCATCCAGGATCAAATATCCTCATTTGATTCTTAATAAAACTTTCCCCTAAGATTTTGATTGAGGACTTTCCCAACAATTGTGTCTTATTCCCCAAAATCATAAATTTCTATTGTCAATCCATTTTATTAGTCTAAATTGTTTTCCAGTTTAATAAAATAAGTCCATTCTCCAATCTTCTTAAGAAAGTCCAGTTCATCATGCAGAGTCTGTTTAACTCCAAATCTTTGGAATCCACATCCCCTTCAGCCTTCTCCAAGCAGCCTGCAGTTTCCATCCATGGTCACGTGGCTTCTGAGAAGTGGCTGTGCTCCCAGTTGCAGCTTCTTGGGAAGAGCCCAGCTCACAAAGTCACCTGGGTCCACTTGGGCCGAGCCCTCCATTCATCTGTGTTCATAGTATCACATGAAAAAGAGTTCTATGGTTTTTACATCAGGACATAGTAAAGTCATCTGGTCCTTAGCAGTTCTTAAAAATAGGTAAATAAACCTCAGAGGAAAAAAAACAACAAATGACATATACCATGTCATCATTTTCATTTAAAAGAAAGTCAAATTTTCTTTAAGGATTTCCAAGGAATGCCTACAAGTAAAGAGAGAAACAATATTTGCAATGATGAACTAATATTTAAGGTATATAGATGAATGATCCTGCATTTAGAAGAAACCAAAGAATTGTACATTTGTTGATTTCACTAACAATTCAGAGGACAGGTTACAATTTTTTTGAAGGTAGGTAGGCAGGCTGTCTCCGGGGGGGGGGGGACATTTACGCCATAAATTACAGCACACTACGCAGGAAGTTCTTTGCATGCCATCTTTAATTCCTCAATGAAAAGGGAATCAGTAAAATATACCTTGCAGTTCTTTTATTCCAGATTCCTCAATGCAACAGGGCTCAGATCCAATAGCTGAAATGGCCACTGTCCCCATCCAAAACCTACGAGATGTACATTACAAACAGCACTAGAGGGTGTCCCTCTAAACAGATTAACCTGATGATCAGTCAGTCATGTGCTTTGGTGGGATATTCTATTCTTCCCTTTCGTTTTCTTTTTAAAAATGTATTTTAGAAATTTATTTATTTATTTATTTTTGGGACTTATATGCCAACCCTATCTCTGGAAGGACTCAGGGCAGCTAACAACAATAAAAACAACAATACAAAAGTTAAAATAAATTAAATAAACCGCCCCAATAAATAAACTAAACAATTAAAAATTAAAAAATTAAAAACATTTTAAAAAACCCTGTCGTCAGTCCAGGTCAGCCTGATGAAAAAGGAATGTTTTAAGGCCGCGGCGAAAGGACCGGAGATCAGGGGCCATCTGGAGGTCAAGGGGGAGTTGGTTCCACAGGGCTGGCGCTCCCACAGAGAAGGCCGTCCCCCTGGGGGTCGCCAGCCGACATTGTCTAGCCGATGGCACCCTGAGGAGGCCCTCTCTGTGTGAGCGTACTGGGCGATGGAAAGTCGTTCCCGGCAGCAGACGGGATTTCTTCTACCATATATTCATCATCGGCCCCTCTTTCTTAGCCCCCATTTTCGAGGCCCTGCTGCATATTTTTCTATGACCTAACGGAGACTTCTGTGCAAGCAAATTTACAGAAGTAAATGACATTTAGCATTCAGCAGATATAGGTAGTCCTCCTTCAGGAATGGTATGCTGGGTGCTCTTGGATGCAACCCTTGCCAGCAGAAGCGAAGTTAGCCCCCCCCCTGGAGCATCTGGCCTGATGTTGCTGCTATGTCCTACAACCTTGGGAGCGACATTAAATAAGTCATAAAGTTTTCGGGTGTAGAGTTTTGATCTCCACTGAGAGTCACCCCCTAGGAAAGCTGATTGTATAATTGTGTAAAACTGTCATGAACATTTGTAGCTCAGCACGTAGCTAATCTTCTGATGTAACTAATCTAACTAGCATCACATTTCACTAGGCTCTGTTGCAAAGGTCGTTTGCTAGAAGTCAGAAACAACTTGATAGCTTTTAATCGGGGGGGGGGGGAAATCGTGCAAACGCCTTAGACAGAGACGAGACAAGCGTGTTTTTCGCCACCTATGCGCGGTCAAACAGGCAACATCTGTGCCTAGAAAGCGGACAATACAGAAGGTGGCATTTGTGTTTGAGTTTAAAGGAGTTAAAACCATCGAGTTCTATATTGCTAGAAAGGATGGGAAGAGATGAGAAGCGCAGAGGAACCTCCTCTTCCTGATCACTCATAGGAGGAAAATGGTGTGCAGGGAGGATTTTGTGCTCTTCCCAGATTGAAGCAGCAGCTGGAAGGTGAGTGGAGGGCAGGTCGGAGGAGAAGCCGGGAGCGAGCGGGGCTGTTTGGCTTCCTTCACGGCGTCCAAGCAGAGAAGCAACTAGGCTGAAGCGGGTCAGCTGCTGCTGCTGCTGCATTTTCCTTCCCTCCCCAACTTTTCAGTCCGCTGGTGCTGCAGGCTGTTAAACTGGGGACTGCAATTTTCTGCTGGTGGGAAGATTTAAAAAGTCTCCTTCAAGCGAAGGTTGATTCTTTGGGAATGGCTTCGCTCTCCAGACGTCGTGAGTGCTGCATCACTGGAGGTTTTTAAGAGGAGATCGCACAGCCATTTGTCAGGAATGGTAATTGTGTCTCCTGCCTGAGCAGGCGATTGGACTAGAAGACCTCCAAGGTCCCTTCCAAATCTGTTGTCCTTTGCTTTGTTTTTTTTTACAATTTTTTAAAACTAATTTTTTTTAAAATTCCATTTATATCCCGCCCTTCTCTGAAGACTCAGGGCGACTTACAATCTAAGAAGCACAAATCAATGTGCTTAGCAATTTTCTATTATTACATTTGATTAATGCTTAATAAACACCGTGTTGTCTGGTTAAATTTGTTTGCTTAATAATACAAGTTACATTCTTAGTGTCTACCTCTTTTGTCCAACCATTGATGAAATAAATTCCATGTTTGAAAATATTCTGATCCTCAATGTACGTCTGTCCATTTTATTTTTATTTTTATTTTTTATTTTCAAAAATTTATATACCGCCCTTCTCCCGAAGGACTCAGGGTGGTGAACAGGGCAATAAATATCTAAAAAACGGAATACAAAAGTTAAAAAACAATTAAATATAGTGCCAAGTGTAAACAATAAACAATAATTAAAATTATTTAAAATCCTATCCCTTAACCCATCAAACCAGGCTGGATTGCTCGAATAAATAAGTTTTTAGATCGCGCCGGAAGGAGCGAAGGTCAGGGGCCATCCGGAGCTCCACCGGCAAGCAGTTCCACAGGTCTGGCGCGCCCACAGAGAATGCCCTCCTCAGCACAGTCCAATATCTTCTTGATTATCTCTTTGTCTAGTGGATCTTTCTTCATTCTTCCAGTGCTGAGCAAATACAATCCCTGCTCCTGTTAATATATGCAATGTTAAATATACACTTCGCTTTTTAAATTTTTCTGCTCTTATCCCTATAAAAAAGAGCTCAGGTTTAAAATCTACATGTTTCCCTAATATCTTTTCTAGCCAAGTGTGTCTTTTGGCCCAATTTTTTTTTTCTTTTAACACAAGGCCACCACATATGGTAATACAGGCCAGGTGTTTGATTACCTTTCCAACATTTACTGGAAATATTTTTAAACATTTTTGCTAATATAAAGGTAAAGGTTCCCCCGCACGTGCGTGCTAGTCGTTTCCAACTCTAGGGGCTGGTGCTCATCTCCGTTTCAAAGCCGAAGAGCCAGCGCTTGTCCGAGGACGTCTCCGTGGTCATGTGGCCGGCATGACTAGACGCCAAAGGCACATGGAACGCTGTTACCTTCCCACCGTAGTGGTCCCTATTTTTCTACTTGCATTTTTACGTGCTTTCGAACTGCTAGGTTGGTAGAAGCTGGGACGAGTAACAGGCGCTCACTCTGTTACTAATATATCAGGTGGTAAATGCCATCTATAGAACATTTTATGTCAATTTTTTTTATAAGAAGTTGCTAGGGCGAATTTAAAATTTCTTTCCCAAAGATTTTGTCATTTCTCTAATTCTATATTATATCCAAAGTTTTCTGCCCACTGTATCATTGTTTCTTTCACTTGTCCATCCTCCATTTTTGAATGTAATAAAAGTTATATAGTTTCTTAATCAGTTTTTTATCAGAGGTCAACAGTATCTGATCAAACATTGTTCTTTATAAAAACCATACATTTTCATATCTTTATCATAGCTCAATTGCATTTGCATATGAGGCCTCCATGATAACTCATACACTGATTTACAAGCTCTTGTTTAGATTTTAATTTCCCTTCGGTATCCAAAATATCTTTATATCTCCATTTTTTTCATATTTCACTAGAAATATGAAAGTCATTGTTGAAAGCCATCCTGGGATTCTCAAGTACGTAGATTTTAGCTTTTAGCTTTTCGCACACAAGAAGTAGTGTGTTTCTTATATAGTGATTTTGAAAGTATATGAATTTTATTCTTCTCATATCATAGAAATGCATGCCATCCACATTGCGGATCATGTCCTTCTAGATATAAGAGTCTTTTATGTCTGAGATTTATCCATTCTTTTAGCCATATTAAGACGCATGCTTGATAATATAAGACCCGGTCTGGTAATCCATATCCTCCATTTTCTTTGATTCTTGTAGCATTTTCAGTTTAATTCCGGCTTTCCTTCCTTGCAAATCAATTTCAAAATCAAAGTATTTAAATCATCAAATTGTTCTCTATTTTTATAGGTGCTGTTTGGAACAAGAAGAGCAGTTTTGGTAAACTATTCATTTTCACAGTAGCCATTCTTCCTAACACTGATAGTTGTACGTTTTTCCATTTTTCTAGATCTAATTTTATTTGATTAAGTAATTTTATGTAGTTATCTTTTATCATTGCACATCTTGCTGTTAGGTATATTCTCAAATATTTAACTTTCCTAACTATTTCAAAATCCATTTTTTCTGACAATTATTCTCTTTGCTTAGATGTAAGGTTTTTAATTATAACTTTTGTTTTTTCTCTATTTACCTTCAATCCTGCTATTCTCCAAATTTCTCAATCATTTTCAATAGTTTAGGGGTTGTCTCCAGTGGTTCTTTTGTGATAAATACCAAGTCATCTGCAAGTGCTTGTAATTTATAGCTTTCATGTTTTATCTCTATTCTTTTAATTTCTGGGTCTTGTCTGATTTTCCTGTTCAAAACTTCCAATGTCTGTATAAATAGTAATGGGGATAATGGACATCCTTGTCTTGTGCTTTTCTTTATGTTAAAATTCTCTTTTTAGTCCACATTTAAAATTCTTTTTGCTGTTTCTTTATGATATATTGCCTTAATTACATTTATAAACTTTTTTCCAAAATCCATGCAGTTTAATTGTTGTGTCATAAATTGCCAACTTAGATTATCAAAGACATTTTGAGCATCTAAAAAAATTAGTGCCGTTTGTTTTCCTGGGTGCATTTTTAATAGTATTCTAATCATGTATCTAAAATAATCCTTAAGTTGTGTTTTATTTGTCTTTTTGCTAAAAATCCATTTTGCCCTGGATGAATAAATTCAACCAAAAATCTTTTCAATCTTTCTCCTATTATTGAAGCAAAAATTTTGTAATCCACATTCAATAGTGAAATTGGTCAATTTTTTTTATCAATAATAAATCTGAGTCCTCTTGGTATTAAGGTAATATTTGCTACCATCCATGTATTTGGTAATTTAGCATCTAATAGTACCTCATTAGGGACGTGGTGGCTCAGTGGGTTAGGACGCTGAGCTTGTCGATCAGAAGGTCGGCAGTCTGGCGGGTCGAATCCCGAGTGCCGTGTAACAGAGTGAGCGCCTGTTACTCGTCCCAGCTTCTGTCAACCTAGCAGTTCGAAAGCATGTAAAAATGCAAGTAGAAAAATAGGCACCACTATGGTGGGAAGGTAACAGCGTTCCATGCGCTGTTGGTGTCTACTCATGCCGGCCACATGACCACGGAGACGTCCTCGGGCAAGCGCTGGCTCTTCGGCTTTGAAACGGAGATGAGCACTGGCCCCTAGAATTGGAAACGACTAGTACGCATGTGCGGGGGAACCTTTACCTTACCTTTTAGTACCTCATTACAGGGTTCTTTCATTGGAGAGCTTAATATATCTTGAAAGCATTTATAGAATTCTCCAAGTAGCCCATC
This sequence comes from Daboia siamensis, assembly GCA_024449315.1. Lineage (NCBI taxonomy): Eukaryota > Metazoa > Chordata > Lepidosauria > Squamata > Viperidae > Daboia > Daboia siamensis. The sequence continues at coordinate 760 of JAKJMR010013168.1, read as the reverse complement.
CGGTCCTGCAGTTTTATCATTTTTTTGTCTTTTTATACCCTCCATCAGTTCCACCATTGTTATTTTCAATTTAGCATGTTTTTAAAGTTTTCTGGGATTTTTGGTAGATTGGCTTTTTCCACATATTCTGTTGTTTTTTTCAGAGAGATTTTTTTCTATATCATATAGTTTTTCATAACATTCTTTTAACTATTTTTTATTGCCTCATTTTGGAGTTGTGCATCTCCCTTCTCATCTTGCAATTTGTTTATCAACTTTTTCTCTCTTTTTTTTCACTTTATAAGCCAAACACCTTTGCAGATTATTTGCATTTTTGAAAAAAAATTGCTTTTCCTTTTTGATTTGTTGATGCAATTCTTCTGACTCTATTAGTTTATGTTTAACTATCTCTATTGTCTTTTAAAGTTGTTTTTTTTGTGGATATTTTGAAGTTCTAGCACCATTTTTTAAAACTTTTCCTTTAGTGTTGTACAATGTGGCTTTTTCTCTTTATTCTTTTCAGCCCTATAAGTTATAGCTAATCCTCTGAAGTATGCTTTGGCTGTATCCCATATGTACTGGAGTGAAGTGTCTTTTTTATTTTCTTTGAAAACGAATTCCATTTCCTTTACTGCTATTTCTGAAACTCATTCTCCTTTAATAAGAGTTGATTCATTGTCCAGCTTGATTTTTTCCTTACTCCTGTCCAACTGAGATTTATTGGATTATGGTCTGCCCAAATATTGGGTTCTATCTCAACCTCATGTATACTAGTTCTTAA
>JAKJMR010013160.1:0-15620 GCA_024449315.1 Daboia siamensis | reverse complement strand
CCAATACTCCAGAAGATAGGCTTAAAATACAGGAGGATCTGGACAGATTCGAACACTGGACACTATCTAACAAAATGAAATTCAATGGTGAAAAAAGTAAGGTTCTACATTTAGGCAGGAAAAAACCAAATGCACAGGTATAGTATAGGTGGTACCTTGCTCAATAGTAGTAACTGTGAGAGGGACCTCAGAGTCCTAGTAGACAATCACTTCAATATGAGCCAGCAGTGTGCTGCTGCTGCCAAAAAGCCAATACAGTGCTAAGCTGTATTAACAGAGGGATAGAATCAAGATCAAGTGAAGTAGTAATACCACTTTACAATGCTTTGGTAAGGTCACACCTGGAATAATGCATCCAGTTTTGGTCACCACAATGTAAAAAAGATGTCGAGACTCTAGAAAGGGTACAGAGAAGAGCAACAAAGATGATTGGGGGACTGGAGGCCAAAACATATAGGGAACGGTTGCTGGAATTGGGTACGTGTAGTTTAATGAAGAGAAGGGTGAGGGGTGACATGATAGCAGTGTTCCAATATCTCAGGGGCTGCTATAAAGAAGAGGGAGTCAAGCTATTCTGCAAAGCACTTGAAAGCAGGACAAGAAGCAACGGATGGAAACTAGTCAAGGAGAGAAGCAACCTAGAACTAAGGAGAAACTTCCTGACAGTTAGAACAATTAACCAGTGGAACAACCTGCCTCCAGAGGTGGTGAATGCTCCATCACTGGAGGTTTTTAAGAAGAGACTGGACAGCCATTTGCCTGAAATGGTATAGGGTTTCCTGCCTGAGCAGGGGGTTGGACTAGATGACCTCTAAGGTCCCTTCCTCCTCCTCCTCCTCCTCCTCCTCCTCCTCCTCATCATCATTATTATTATTATTATTATTATTATTATTATTATTATTATTATTGCTCATTTGTTTTATCCTTCTGAATAATTAAAAAAAAAACAATTATAACACATTTGTTTGGATCCCTCATAAAATTCCAGTAAGCAGGACGATTGCAGAAAAAATTTTTTAAGGCACAAACATTCTTTTTTGAAGTAATTTTAACCCAATTAATTCAGTCTTCTTGATACTCTACTGTTCCAGTGATATTTAGAACTAGATGCAGTAGGTGTGTAGGGTATATTGAATTAAAAAAAAATCTGGTTTTCCACTAACTTGCTTCTTTTCATGGATTTAGTTGAAATTAGTTTCATGGCCCAAATGAGTTGTAATTCAGATGAAAACCAAGACACTGAGAACTCTTGGATAGGTTTATGATTTGGAAGTGGTCTTTGGTCCTATGCTGACAATATTAAATAGACTGAGTCTTTTTTTTTTTTTTATTGAAAAGTTTTTCAATACATTTTAATTATTACATCCCATCCCCCAACCCCCCCCAACCCCATCCCACCCCCCCACCCTCCCCCTCCCCCCGCCCCCCCCCCCCCCGGACTTCCCAGAGCTAGATACAAGGTATAAAAATAAAATAACCAATCATAAACTCTCATATGCTAACAACAATAAACTATTAAATCTCTCGCACTTTAGCTCTTATAAATTGACTACAAGCAATATACTTATTCAAATGCTAGATGAAACTTTTTAGTCCCATATTTATTCTGGATGTAATCAATCCATTTCTTCCACTCCACAATATATCGTTGTTGAGAATGATCTTTCAAATATGCTGAGATCTTTGCCATTTCCGCCAGGTTGGAAACTTTTAAAGTCCATTCCTCTATAGTCGGCAGTTCTTCCTTCTTCCAATATTGCCCTATTAAGAGTCTCGCTGCCGTAATTAAGTTCAACATCAAATTAATGTCCAACACAATAGTATCAGTAATAATGCCCAGTAAAAACAATTGCGGACAAAACTTTATCCTTTTCTTGAATATCTTCTGCATATTCCACCAAATTTTAATCCAAAATGGTTTGTTCTTTTTGCAAGTCCACCATATATGAAAATACGTTGCATCTTCGCCACCACATCTCCAACATTTGGGCTGGTAATTCGGATACATACTTGCCAACTTTCTAGGATCTAAATGCCATCTATAAAACATTTTATAAAAGTTCTCTCTTAGATTTTGAGCTTGCGTAAATTTCACATTTCTCACCCAGATCTTTTCCCAAGTGTCCATTGTGATAACTTCCTGAATATTCTGTGCCCATTTTATCATACAATCCTTAACAATTTCTGTTTCTGAATCAATCTCTATCAATGCAAGATATATCCGTTTAATATGCGCTGGTCCCTGATTTCTAATTTGTTTTACCAAATTTTCATCATCCATCAAAAAACCAATCTTCTGATCTTCTTTCCACCTGGCTTGTAATTGTCCATATTGAAACCAAGTTTGTACAATCTTTTTTTCTCGTAAAAGATTATATGACTTCAAACACCACACATTCCTCTCCAAGCTCAAAATTTCCTTATATGTAGTCACATCATGTTTAAATCCAACATTTATATTCTCTATTGCGTGTTTGGGTATTGCCCATAACGGTATCTTATAATTTAACTTTTGTCTGTGCTTTTTCCAAACTCGCAACAAAGCATACCTCAAAATATGCATTTTGAACACATTATCTACCTTTTTATCATACAGTAAATATGCATGCCAACCAAATAACAAATCATACCCTTCAAGATTTAACAGTCTCCCCTGTGTCAAATTGATCCAATCACTTATAGCTGCTAATGCAGCAACTTCATAATATAATTTAAGATTGGGCATTCTTAGACCACCTCTTTCGCGTATATCCTGCATAATTTTAAATTTGACCCGTGGCCTTTTCCCTGCCCAAACAAATTTGTTAATACCCTTCTGCCATTCCTCCAAATTTGAATCCTTTTTAAGAATGGGTATCATTTGAAACAAAAATAAAAATTTTGGCAAAACATTCATCTTTACTGCTGCAATTCTTCCCAATAATGATAGTTGTAATTTTTTCCAACTATCCAATTCTTTTTGCACTTTATTCCATAACTTTTCATAATTATTTTTATATAATTTAACATTTGAGGGTGCTAGATATACCCCCAAATATTTAACCCTTTCAACAATTTCAAATCCAGTTAAGCTTTCTAAAGAGACCTTTTGTAATGCTGTCATGTTTTTAGATAAAATTTTAGTTTTTTGTATGTTAATCTTAAATCCAGAAACTTTCCCATATTGCGATATTAACTCCATCAATTCCATAACAGAATTTTCTGGATGTGTCAAAGTAATAACCAGATCATCCGCAAACGCCCTCAATTTATAGTCCTGATCTCTTATTTGAATTCCCTTAATTATTTCCGAATTCCGTATTTTAATCAATAATATCTCCAACGTTAAAACAAATAACAAGGGTGATAACGGGCAACCCTGCCTCGTGCCCTTTTCAATATTACACATTTCAGTCAAACTATTATTAACAATTATTCGAGCTGTTTGCTTCTGATATATTGCCCTAATTGGTTGTAAAAATTCATCCCCAAAATTCATTTTATCTAATACTTTTAACAAAAATTTCCAATCCAATTGATCAAAGGCTTTTTCAGCATCCAAAAAAATCAATGCTGCAGAGATCTGGTTATTCCTTTCCAAAAATTCCAACAAATCAACTATATGTCTCACATTATTTTTCATTTGTCTGCCACTTATAAACCCAGTTTGATCACCATGAATTACCTGTTGCAATACCCTCATAAGTCTACTAGCTAAAACCTTAGCAAATATCTTGTAGTCCGTATTCAAAAGTGAAATTGGCCTATAGTTTTTTGCTTGAGTAGCGTCCTGATCTTCTTTAGGAATTAAAGAAATAAAAGCAGTTTTCCAAGACGGAGGCACTCCGCCCCTTTTTGAATTGTCTGAAACAGTTCCTTTAATGGCTTTATCATCTCAAACTGTAGATTTTTATAATACACAGCAGTCAAACCATCAGTGCCTGGTGCTTTACCTACTTTTAACTGTTTAATTGCCAAGTATATTTCTTCCTCAGTTATCAACTGATTCATTTCTTCTTTTTGGTCTTGCGTAAGAACCGGGATGCTAAAATCTTTCAAATATAAATCAATGTCCGTTTCATTAATCTTATCACTAGCATATAATTTAGAAAAAAAATCAACAAAGGTTTCCTTAATAAGATTCTGTTGATACACAATCTTTCCCTTATATTCTATTTTATCTATATTAGAAACCCTTTGCTTCTTTCTTAACATATAAGCTAACCATCTGCCTGGTTTATTGGCATTGCAAAAAGTATTATGCCTTGCAAACCGTAGATTAGTTGCCACCTGATCAGCCATTAACTTATCAAATTGTCCTCTTAACAGCTTAATAGTCTCTTTAATCTTCACATCCGATGGATTCAAAATTAAAGCCTTTTCTTTTTCCTTAATCTCTGTCTCCAATTCTTTCCTCCTAAATTCCAAATTGCGTCTATATTTATTATTAAGATATATCAACACACCTCTCATATACGCCTTACTAGCATCCCATACCATTTCCATAGAAGTACCCTTATGCATATTCGTTTCAAAAAAAACCTTCATCTGTTTCTTACACTCTTCCACATTTTTCTGATTTCTGAACAGATTCTCATTTAAACGCCAGGAACGTCGTTCTCTACTGTCTTTTCCAATCTCTAGCCAAACTGGGCTGTGATCAGACATAGTCTTTGAACAAATCTTTATCCTCTTAGTTCTAAAAAAAAGGTCATTAGACAATAGTATAAAATCAATCCTGGAAAAAGATTGGTGTCTATCAGAAAAGAAAGTATAGTCTCTTTCATGTAAGTTCCTTTCCCTCCAAACATCACGTAATTCCATATCGTCCATCATTTCAAAAAAAGATTTAGGCAATTTAGCATGACTTGGGGTACTTCTGTAAGATCCACTCTTATCCATTTGTACATTCAAAACACCATTCCAATCTCCCATAAAAATAAAAGATTTGTAATCCAATTGGGTAATCCTGCTGTGTAACAAACTATAAAAGTCAGCTTGCTGTTGATTGGGCGCGTATAATCCAACCAAAAGAGTTCTTTTACCTTCTAGTAACAAGTCCACAATAACATATCTTCCTTGTTGATCAGCTTCAATTAACTCTGCTGTAATTGTATTCTTGACATAAATAACCACTCCATTTTTCTTGTTAACTGCAGAGGCAATAAATTGTGTACCTAGTCTTAAATTTGATAAATACTTTTGGTCCATAACTCTAATATGTGTTTCTTGTAAGCAAATAACGTCAGTCTTAAATTGCTTTAAATATTGAAAAATTTTCTTTCTCTTTTGTGGTGAGTTTAATCCATTAACATTCCAAGTTAAAAACTTAGTCACCATTTCTGGCAACCCGAAGCTTTTGAAGCGCATTTTCCAGAATCCCTTTTACATTTTTAGGTCGCGCTCCTCCCACAGCTTGGCTATAGGTACATTTTGAAGGTTCCACAACATTCTGCTGGTCTTGGTCTTGCTCACGTCTGGCTCGTCTCGAAGCAGCTCGGGTAACCCTCTGGTCCTTTGCTTCTTCTACTGTTGAGATTTGAATCACTCCTGCTGCTGTCTCATCTATCTGTATTCCTTCAGCATCATAAGACTTTCCCTCCTTTGTTGGTTCCAGAAGTGGTATAGGAATTGCTTTTAAAACATTACTATAAAAATCACGTGCCTGCAGGACCGTAGCGAGACGGTATCTTGTATCTTCAAACATTACCACCATACCCACTGGAATCTCCCATCTGAACCTGACATCGCGTCGCTTAAGCTCGTGTGCTAGAAATGCAAATTCCTTACGTTTCCTTAGGATTTTTGGAGGGATCTCTTTTAAAACCAAAACTTCTTGGTCAGCAATCACAAGCTTTGTATTATAAGAAACTTGAATAACTTCATTCCTGATTGCTCTCTTTGTAAAGTAAACAACCACATCTCTAGGTAATTTCCTTTGTCTCGCAATCCAGGAGTTAACACGGAAAATTTTGTCTATATCTTCTGCAATTCCTTCAGCTGGCCTTCCCAGCACGTCTTCGAGAGCAACAGAAACTAATTTTTTCAAATCTTCCTTTAAATTCTCCTTAAGACCTCTTATTCTCACAGCAAACTCCATTTCATGATATTGTACCAATGTCAAATCGTAATCAATTTTATCCACCACATTCTCAGTCTCTAGTATCTTTGCATCCAGTTTAGTATTATTTTGAGTGAGATCCTCCACTCTTTCGTCAAGGCGTTCAATACATATCGCCATGCCTTGAAATGCAAGCAAGATGTCCTCCCTCATTACTGTAAATTTTTCTGTCAGCTTCTCATCCATCTTCTCATCTATCATCTCAGCCAAATGCTGTGAATGTTTTTCCAAAGCATCTTCCAAAACTTTAACTGTTAAGACAGGCGAAGGTAGAGGTGCAGGAGGTGCTAACACTTGCGCTGAAGATTGCGGCAGGGGGGAAGCCCCCGCAGTTTTAGGAAGTTTAGAAGAAGATTTAGCCGCCATTTTTTTCCCCCTTTTGCAACTACGCACTTTCACTTTCTAAGTCTTCAATGTAGATTGAGCCAAAGTTCAAAAGTTCACTTACTCCTTGTTCTCTTGCATCGCTCTGCCTGCTTCCATTATCTTCCAAAGTCCATTCTTGTAGGCAGGGATGGTTGCGTTCGCCTTGTTCTGCTCCAGGAAAAACGGAGCAGACACGCTGCGCAGCCCGGAGAAATCCAAGCTTCGGGGGGGCTCAATCTTCCAGCCGCCAGAGCTTTAAGCCCTGACGGCCCCAGAGAGCCCTTCCCCTACTTGGAAACTCACCCCCTCCTCTGAGAACTCTTGGATAGGTTTATGATTTGGAAGTGGTCTTTGGTCCTATGCTGACAATATTAAATAGACTGAGTCTTAAAGGCATAGACTTAAAATGTAATAAGTGTATTACAAGGATAATTATAATGCTTTCCAGATAATTTGAATGTCAGATACAAACACAGTTTCAGGAATAGCCATACAGAAAGCTGGCAGGCATATTTGAATTAAATGCTAGAAGGATCATCCCAAACCAAAAAAGCAGCTGACACTAAAACAATTTGATGAAGAGGGTGTAAACCCTATTCTTGAAGATTTTCTCAAAATAAATTGGGTTGGAGCAATGTTTCATCTCACTAATAACCATCCAATTTGTAAGGTTGGTGTGCCCAGTGCTTTTTTTGTAAAAGAAAAAGGTGTTGGAACACACATCATACAACCCGCCTTGCCTACCCTACAAGGTTCCATCCAAAAAAGGTGCCAGAACTCCGTTCTGAGCGTTCTATGAAAAAAAAAGCCCTGGGTGTGCCAGACAATTGTACATTTTTCAAAACTGCAGTACCAATTTAGGAAAGAAATTGTGTTTGATCTGAAGCAAAAGTTTGTACTTTTACGTTCTTCAAAAATACATATATAGAATAAAAGAAGGGGTCTGACCATGATGCTGAGTATATCTAGATCAAAGGAATAACAAAGTAGTCCTTTTTATTTTTTAGCATATTCTTCCTTTATTTTTTCTAGATTTAGTGCACAAGATGCAGTTATGTTTGAAATGCCCAAGAATTCTTTCTCTTACTGAACTGGTTGGCTAGGTTTCCCCAACATGGTGTCTTCCAGGAGATTCCAAGAAATCTCCAGTATCCTAAAAACAGGCTGGAATTTCTGGAAGTTATAATCTCAACATATCTGAAAGCTATCAAGTCGAGGAAGGGTGTGTAGAGAATCTTAATAATTAACTCTGGAAAAAGTGGGTGCTGGCTTTATGAAGTGTGGAAACTATAGAATCAGCAAAGTCTAAATAACAGGATATAATTGTATACCGTGATTTGATTTTGCTGGAAATTTTATTTATTTATTTATTAAATTTCTGTGCTTCCCATCTTACTGGTACAGCAATTCTGAGTAACTGGAAATTTGCATTTGCATAGAAAAAAATAAAAAGTCCCCTCGGTCCTCTCAGTATAACTAACAACATGAACTGTTGGCTTAGACCACAGGTCTGCAACCCGCGGCTCCGGAGCCACATGCGGCTCCTTCAGCCGTCTCCTGTGGCTCCCAGTCCTCTGCCATGTGCGGTCCAAAAAAAAAAGTGGGACTAAAAACGTTCAACCAATCAATTCAAATATGCAGGGTAGGTGCATATCTCGCCTTGGCTCCACTCTTCAGTCAAACCCTGTTCTGTACATGCGCGCATGTACACGCATGCGCACACATTTTTTGCGGCTCCCAGTTTTTGCTTTTGTGAGACAACCAGTTCCGAGCGGCTCTTTCACTGTTTCAGGTTGCTGACAGCTGGCTTAGACTGAAATTGCTAAAACATGCTTAGTCATATATCCTCTTCAGGCTTATGTAGCAAGGGACCACAGTGGGTTATGCTTGGGTGCTCTTACGTGGGACAGGATTTTTTCTCAATTTATTACGGATTGTGTATCCCAACTGATTTTCAACCTTGCATAAACCTGAGATTAAGAATGCTATGTTTGCAGGAAATCAGCGTTAACAGTAATTTACAACTGAAGCAGCTCTGGGCAAGAGTCCAAATATGGCCAGAGTTCATGATAAGAAAGTACAACCTGAGCAAGACACTCTTGGCTTGATTCAGGGTACAATCATATCTGTGGACTCTACCTACTTTTGTGACCTTCTTATGCAATATTCCTTGGAAAATAAGTATTTGGAAATGAGGAAATAGAACTGTATACATCAGGGACTTTTTGGACTGCAACTTCCAGAATTCCCAGCCGGTATGTGTTATCCTAGCTCATTTCAAGAGTACTAGGTAAAGGAAGACTGTCACAGACACTCTACGAGGGCATTTCACTGGCAACCACATTCTACATGATATTACATTTTGCCTCACTAAATTTTAATATAATGTATTTTGGAAACTTATGGAAACTTCAGAGAAGTTTTCCTCTGAGGCAGACATGTCAAACAAAAGGCCCGGGGGCCAGAACTGGCCCGTGAAGTGGTTTCATGTGGCCCGCAAAGCTATCCTGTAAACAGTGAGGGAACGGCCCCCGCTGCCTTGGCCCTGGCCCAGGCCAGCCAGAAGCCAATGTACAATTTCGTGGTAGTCATCTATGCTGAAATGCATTCAGTCTTAACTCCACAAGGCCATCTGGAAACAGTGAGGGACCGGCCCATGCCACGTCAGCACTGGCCCCTGGGCACACGCTGGGGAGGTATCACCCTTTGTGAGGAATGAAGAAATGCACCATCACCTGGAAGTGGCCAGCATATGACCCTGCCTACTTTGGGCAGGTTAGGGCCTGGGCAGCGTTGCGCTTCTCTTCAGATTCGTGCCACTCAGCTCAGCCTCTCGGCACTGTCAGGAAAGTGCTCCACTGCCTGCCAAAACTGGGCAGGCTGGGGGCTGGGCAGCATTGTGCAGGTAACATCAACTCTCATGCTGCTCATGGCATCCCCTCCCCCAGAGCCCACCAAGTGGATATGTGAAGTAGGTGAGGACCATGTGCTGGCCACTTCCAGGCAATGTGCATTTCTTCATTCCTCATGAAGGATGACACTCCCCAAGCTGTGTTTCTTGCCTGTTTTTTCCCCTCCCTCATCTCAAATATTTTCCTACCACTCTGTTCTTGGAAGGAAGGAAGGAAGAAGAAGGGTCTGAGGGAAGTCCTGCCTTAGTCCTGCCCTGCTGCCCTTTCACCATCCCCTTGCCCCCTCCTCCTGGCCTATCCTGGGGGGTCTCCGATCCTATTGCTAAGGAAGCTTTGGATACAAAGCCAGGTCTCCTCACATGGAGAGGGAGTGGGCCTCCCTCTTGACTTTGCCCTCGTACCCATCATGAGCAACCTGGCTAAGGAGAGCAAGCACAGCAACAGCAGCCTTGAGGAGGAGGTAAGTGCAGCTGGGCGCCACCTTGGGGAAGTGGAGCTGGGCTAAGGGCCGTGGGTTCTTGACGGCTGGGCTCGGTATTTGACCTCCATGCCACCGTCCAAACCCCACCCCAAGGCCTGAGAAGAACAGTGAGGCTCCTCCAGTGGACCATGCCTTGGCACTTGCCCCGGTCCCATCTTCTTCTGCCAGAGACCCTCAGATCTGTCCCACTCCTGCCCAGGCCTCCATTGGCACCCTTCATGCAAATGATGTATTGCTGGCCATGCCCACCCAGTAGGCCACGCCCACCCTGGCCACACCCACCCGGCCTGCCAAGGGCAACTGCAATGCTGATGCGGCCCTCAATGAAATTGAGTTTGACACCCCTGCTCTGAGGTCTTCTGTGGCCTTTACTCTGCCCACTCCCCTTTATAGATCCTTTGAATAAATAGCCATTTCATTAAGGAAGCAATGAGAAATAGCATGTATTTTCATGTATTAAAAATAATTAAAGATGAACTGAGCATTTCCACAATAAACATCTTCAAATGTCTTAATTTTATGCTAATCTTCATCCTAATCTTCATTTTTATTACCAGAGGTTGGCTTCATGTGCAGGAATTAAACATACAAGGCTCTGGAGTCTTTTTGATTTCTATTCAAGTGAACAATAAAAGCTGTAAGAATCACTTCTAACTATTCAAACAAATTTCCATGGCCATATTAGATGTAAACTCTTACTTCTAGTAAGGTTGGCAAAATAGAATTTAAGAAAATGCTTTGATAGTTTTATGCAAAGATTTATGATTAGCTGTTTATATAAGTTGTTCTGTATTCCGTAATTCTTATTAGCGTACACATATCAAAATACAGGAAAGAGAAAACTAAAGGCAAATTTTAAAACGGCTACGTTAACTACCAATAGGGAAGGATCTCATGACTGTGGAAAGAACTGGATGTGGATAATGGAAGTACAGTTCAACATAGTTAGAAATGTCCAGATTGAGAAAGATTGTGCTGATTCAGGCCATGAATCCTATTTTAGCAGGAGAAGGGTGGGAAGATCACAACTCCTTTTGACAGAACAATTCTGAAGTGTGTTGGAGCCACAAATGGAATGTTATAGAAGCCACAGACAGATACAGAGTTAGGTGCCTAATGTATTCTCTTGTGTACCTTTGTAAATTGAGATGGTATTATAAAAATCAGGATTTTTTCCCCACTAGCATTCAAAACTGATTATTTCTGCAGTAGTATGAATGTTTTTAAAGGCAGCCTAGACATTAGAAACACTGGGACTATTGCTCTTTAGCAGCAGTTTTCAGTCTAGCCAGTTTAAATTTCAAAATCAAGGTAAGAAGTGCTGATTTCAATATATTTATCAAAGCTTTTGCTAGGAACTATGTTCCAGAAATGACCTCGTCAAGAAGAATTTGAGTTAATTGCGCTGGAGTTCTTATCAAGTTTCCCTAAAGCATTCCTAATAAGCTTTTTCTAGTTTTGGGAATTAGGCAAATGACCCCATATTTTTTTCATTACTTTGTCAGAAATGTTGGGAAATTGCTGTGGATAACTTTCACCCATTAGCACGTTCCCAGTCAATCCTTACTTCCAGCTCAGAGTAGACATAAATGAAACTACTCATCTCAGCTGGCAAAAAAAAAAAAAAAAAGCTTGATACTTAATTAAACATCGTTGACTTTAAAACAGCAAATAAAATTTAACAGCAAATTTAATTAAACAAATATAGCTTGATGTTTAATTAAACATCAGACATCTAAACAGATAGCTGGAACAAACTGAAGAAAAAGCATGAAGAGAAAAATATAAAAAGCAGGCAAGAATTTATATACATAATATATTTGTATACATATATTTACATACCTATATTGTATGCACACACATACACGTATGTAAAGAGTGAGAGTGAGAGAATCTCTATCTCTAATCTCTATCTCTGTCTATCTGTCTATATCAAAAGGCACAGAACCCTGGAAACAATAGTAATATTAACTTTTAGTATGAACAATCCCAAAGAAGCTGGCTTTTGTTCATTCCAGCTTTAATCCCTCTCTCTCTCTCTCTCTTTACAACAGTTCATCTCTGACTTCTTTGTCACATACATGCTGTGCTATTCAATGGAAATTAGGTTGGCAGCCTCCTGGAGATTGATTGATTGATTGATTGATTGATTGATTGATTGATTGTGTGTCATCAAGTTGTTTTTGACTCTTAGCAATCAACTGGATACATTTTTTCATAATATCATATGGTTGGAAGAGACCTTGGAGAACTTCTAGTCCAAACCCCGGGTTAAGGAAGGAGTCCTCACACCATCTCAAATAAATGGTTGTCCATGAATGAAGGCAAATATAGGTGTCTCAGGATACTGTTGCAGGATCCAATCTGGGTCTGTCACCAGGACCAGAGGCTTAGTCTTCTGAGTTTTCGGACTCGTGGTGGAGCCCATCTTCAGGGAATTTCTCTCTAGCAGAGTGTGTGCTTTGAGTTATTCTGTATTTATATGGTGCCTGCTTATTAAACATAGCAATTGGTACATTTTATGTATTCATTTATTTCATCTACATGTATACCCTTTCTTGTCCCTGAAATATAAGATAGTGATTTCCCTTAAATTTGTCATTACTACAACAAGCCTATGAGTTATAAATCCAAGGATTTGTAAGGGTGTTGCCACAACTGACGGTGGACTTGAATCCGGAACTTTAGGGCACTTCCCCAACACCTTTATCACTTACATTACAGCATTTGTGTGTCATGATCAAATATTTGCTGTTTTAAAGTCAGTGCTTCAGATTGCATTAAGAGCAACAAGACATGAAAATGCAAACTAAGAAACCATTCTGACCTGCATTTCCACATAAAAGGTGATTTGCCTTGCACCATGAAACAATAAACATAAAAAACTGCATAATATGTTATATGAAGACAATGAGCTCACCTCAAGGCTGTTCTTTATTCTTATCTTCCACTCTAAGTAAATAGCAAAAAGGAAGCAAGGCAGATAATTTGCAGTGGATGTTTTATTCAGTAGCTCTGTGAAAGGGCATTCCTTCTGAATATAAAATGTTGCCAGTGTATTAAAATTCCTGCAGGAATTTTATCAGTCTCTTGAGAGCTTTGTTATTGTTCTATCGATGTCAATTAGGTTTCTTATAGATGCTGTTGTGATCATTCCATATAGGATTTCCTTCCAAATAAAGACTACAGCCTTACATGAACTGAGCAATATTATACTATGCCTTGTTCTCAAATTTGTGAAGCTCAATAACAAATGGATGTGGTTGAAAATAGCATGCTAAATCAAGGACTATACTGAAAGCCAGAATAGAAATGCTCCCGTATGTTTGATTAATACTGTTCCTACAAAGAATAAGAAAAGTTGATAGGATTGCTGGCTCGTTAAATTTACAATTGCTTTTAAACTGTAGGAAAGGGTAAAGGTAGATTGGGCCTGTTGCATTTCATTGATCAAATAGCCTGTAGTGAACTCCTGTAGAAGCTATGTAATATATCAACTATGAAATTAACATTTAAAGTTGAGAGGCTTTCCCATTTCCTTCTGGTATCTTTTACATATGGAAACATACTGCATACTCATACATTTATTGAAGCATATAGATATTAGAAGCAGCTGGCTTATTGACACTGTGTCATACAATGCTGGAGAAGCAATGAAATTAACTCATTAGGCAAAATAAACATCCAGGACTTAAATTCCATATTTTCAGATTGTCCAATTTATTTATTTATTTATTTATTTATTGATTGATTGATTGATTGATTGATTGATTGATTGCATTTATATACCGCCCTTTCCCGAAGGACTCAGGGCGGTTTACAGGGTAATTAAAAAACACAGATATAAAAGTTAAAAGCAGATTAAAAAAATTATATTAGACCCTGCATTAATAAAAGAAAAACCCCAGTTAAAATTAAGATTAAAACTAAATTAAAATTAAAAATTCTCAGCCTGAGCCAGAGAGCTCGAAGAGCCAGGTCTTCAGGTCCCGACGAAATGAACGGAGGTTGGGGGCAGTCCTCAACTCCACCGGCAGCTGGTTCCAAAGGGCAGGCGCACCCACAGAGAAGGTCCTCCCCATGGGTGTCAACCGCCGGCAATCTCTCACCGGCAGTACCCTGAGAAGACCCTCCCTGTGGGAGCGCACTGGACGAAGGGAGCTTGATGCCGGCAGCAGGTGTTCCCTCAGATATCCCAATTAATGATAGCTAAGTCTATTGCCACGAAGATGGTGACATAAATTATTAATCATCACTGTCTCCCAGGAATAAAATTTTATTCTTTAAAGACTAAGATCTAATCAGAAGTCCATTAGGGAAAAAATCCCTACATATATAGTTAACTGTAAGCAAACATAAGGGACGCGGTGGCTCAGTGGGTTAGGACACTGAGCTTGTCGATCAGAAGGTCGGCAGTTTGGCGGGTCGAATCCCGAGTGCCGTGTAGCAGAGTGAGCGCCTGTTACTCATCCCAGCTTCTGCCCACCTAGCAGTTCAAAAGCACGTAAAAATGCAAGTAGAAAAATAGGGACCACTCTGGTAGGAAGGTAACAGCGTTCCGTGCGCCTTTGGCGTCTAGTCATGCCGGCCACATGACCACGGAGACGTCCTCGGACAAGCGCTGGCTCTTCGGCTTTGAAACGGAGATGAGCACCGGCCCCTAGAGTCAGAAACGACTAGCACGCATGTGCGGGGGAACCTTTACCTTTACCTTTTAAGCAAACATGTTATTTACAAGAAAACATTATTTCTGGGAAACATTTTGCAGGCTTAGTTCCCTTCATCTGTTCTAGCTTGCTTACATCGGATCATAGCAAGCTGATCTTATTTTTCAGCTGATCTTACATTTTTGTGGTACACTGTTTGGTTTTTTGCTTCTTTTGTTAATTTTGCATTTAACTTATTCAGTTATAGCTGCCACTGCACTGTACATTAGTTGCTTTGTTTCTTGCGGTGAACTGATGCTTATATTTGATATACTACTGCTAAGCTTGTAAGCCACCCTGAGTCTTCGGAGAAGGGCGGGATATAAATGGAATTAAAATAAATAAAAATAAATTACAGTATTGGCATCTCTTAATATTTATCCAACTGTTTCTTTCAATGCAGGCAACCTTGATTGGTTGTTTTTGTGCTGTTCTTTATTTCAATTCTTCTTTAGATATAGTTTAGTTTTGTTCTTTCTCAGGAGAAAGCTGAGGGAAAGGCGACTGGTTTTGGAATAAAAGAGATTCAAAACTATCCTGGCTTCCTCTACTGCCAACTCCTCTTGGTCCGCCTCTACATTCTGTGCTACTTCAGAGCTTCAGGTTTTTTTCGCCCTACGTAGATCTTTGCAAGTTCTTCCAATTCTGCTTCTTTGAATGCTTTATTTTGTATTATAAAATTGATATTGATCTGCTAGCCTCTGCTCTTTTAAAAAAAAATAAAAATAAAATCTGGATGTTCTTCTTTTCAGAATTGGTGCATTCTTTTCAGGTAGCCCCTTCTCATTGGAGATGATTTGTAATAACAGATCATTATTTATTTTCAATATTATTATTGAAAATCATAGCTGCAACTTCTTTAGCTGGTATTGGCCTTCATATGCATCGAGTTCTTCCCAAGAATCTAGGATGTCATAATGTATCAGTATAACATATCTGTGGATCCAAGCAGTGGTATCTTTTGTAATTAACAGATTTATTTATTTTAATCCCATTTAATCCCATTTATTCAATAAACTTAGAGAGACCATGGGAAGAATTCCATGGATGAGAAT
>JAKJMR010013152.1:0-14385 GCA_024449315.1 Daboia siamensis | reverse complement strand
GTTCAAAGATCTGGCGGTGGAGTCCTGTTCTGTTTCAATAGTAGCCCATTGCTGTGCACGGTGTTGTGTGTTGTGCCAGCAAGAACTGGGCCAGTCTCTGGTGCCAGTCACCTACAATTATCCAGCGCAGCGCCTCTTTGGTTGATCTCCCGTTTCTCTCTGCCAAGCCATTGCTGGAGGGATGGAAGGGTGCCATCGCGGCATGCCTAATCAAGTCGGCCTTGAGGAAGTCCTGAAATTCAGTAGAGGTGAATTGAGGCCCATTATCAGATACAATTACATCAGGTAACCCATGTGTGGCAAAGAGTCCCCTCAGCATCTGTATGGTTTTGGCTGACGTCGTGCTCTTAACAGGCACCACCTCTAACCATCTAGAGTAGCTGTCAACCACCACTAAGAATGTTTGTCCTTGGAATGGCCCTGCGTAATCTATGTGCATTCTGGACCATGGGTTGTGTGTTGCCTGCCACCTGTGTACCGGTGAATGGGGTTGTTCGGGCCTGGACCTCTGGCACTGGTAGCACCCTGCTACCTGCTCCTCTATGGCTTTGTCCAATCCTGGCTACCACAGGTAACTCCTAGCCAGTGCTTTCATGCGCACTATCCCCTGATGTCCTTCGTGCAGTTCGCTTATGACCTTATCTCTTAGTCTCTCCGGCACTATCACCCTATTTCCCCATAAGAGGCATCCTAGGTGTGATGACATCTCGTCCCTTCTCATGAAATAAGCCTGGAATTTTTCCCTTGCCACCCCCCTTGGACCCACTTTGCCACTCTGCTTAGTAATGGGTCCCATGTGGTGGTGTTGGCAATGTCTTTGGCTGTTAGCAGGCATTCAGGAAGTTCTTTTTTTTATTGAAAGGTTTTACAATACATTTTTGAATACAAACAACCCCCCTCCTCCCCCTCCCCTCTCCCCAACCCCTCTCCCCCCTCCCCTCCCCCTCCCCGACTTCCCAGAGCTGAATACAGGGTATAAAAATACAAACAAACATAATCTAAAATATGCTAACAACAATAAAACATTAAATTCTATCGCACTTTAACTCTTAGTAAAATAACTACTAACTAGTTATACATCATATAGATCCACTACTTATTCAAATGCTAAATGAAACGTTAGTCCCATATTTATTCTGAATATAATCAATCCATCTCCTCCATTCCACAATGTATCTCTGTTGCGATTGGTCTTTCAAATATGCTGAAATCTTTCCCATTTCCTCCAAGTTAGAAACTTTTAAAGTCCACTCTTCTATAGTCGGCAGTTCTTCCTTCTTCCAATATTGCGCTACTAAAAGTCTCGCTGCCGTAATTAAATTCAACGTCAACTTAGTATCTATAACAGTAGTATCAGTAATAATACCCAATAAAAACAATTGCGGAGAAAACTATCCTTTTCTTAAATATCTTTTGCATATTCCACCAAATTTTAATCCAAAAAGCTTTAACCTTTTTACAAGTCCACCATATATGAAAATACGTTGCATCCTCACAACCACACCTCCAACATTTGGGCTGGCAGTTCGGATACATACTTGCTAATTTTTTTGGATCTAAGTGCCACCTATAAAACATTTTATAAAAATTCTCTCTTAAATTTTGGGCCTGTGTAAATTTTACATTTCTAACCCAGATCTTTTCCCAAGTGTCCATTGTTATAACTTCTTGAAAATTCTGAGCGCACGTTATCATACAGTCTTTAACAAGTTCTGTTTCTGAATCAATTTCTATCAATGCATTATATATCCTTTTTATATGTGCTTGACCTTGATCTCTAATTTGTTTTACCAAATTTTCATCAGTCACCGAAAAACCAACTTTCTGGTCCTCTTTCCATCTAGCCTGTAATTGCCCATACTGAAACCAAGTTTGTACAATCTTTTCTTCTTTTAAAATATTATATGGCTTCAATTGCCATACATTCCTCTCTAAACTTAAAATTTCCTTATATGTCATCTCATCATGTTTAAATCCCACATTTATATTTTCTATTGCGTGTTTAGGTATTGCCCAAATGGGTATCTTATAATTTAACTTATGTCTATACTTTTTCCAAACTCGCAACAGAGCATACCTTAAAATATGTAGCTTAAACACATTATCCACCTTCTTATCATATAATAAATATGCATGCCAACCAAATAACAAATCATAACCCTCAAGATTTAATAATCTCCCTTATGTTAAATTAAACCAGTCGCTTATCGCTGACAAGGCAGCAGCCTCATAGTATAATTTAAAATTAGGCACTTTAAGACCACCTCTTTCACGCGTATCTTGCATTATCTTAAATTTAACTCGTGGCTTTTTCCCTGCCCAGTTGTTGATTAGGAGCGTATAGTCCAACCAAAAGCGTTTTCTTGCCTTCTATTAACAGTTCAATCCTAACATATCTTCCTTGTTTATCTGCTTCAATTAAAGTCGCTGTCAAAGTATTCTTAACATAAATAACCACTCCATTTTTCCTATCAATCGCAGAAGCAATAAACTGTGTACCCAACCTCAAGTTTACCAAACACTTTTGATCCGACGCTCTAATATGCGTTTCTTGTAAACAAATAACATCGTTTTAAATTGCTTTAAATATCGAAATACTTTCTTTCTCTTATGTGGTGAATTTAAACCATTAACATTCCAGGTTAGGAGCTTTGTCGCCATCTTTTGCGACCTGAAGCTTTTGGAGCGCCTCTTCCAAAATCACCTGTACTCCCTTAGGTCACGCTTCTCCCACCGCTTCACTATAAATAAGTTTTTGAGGTGCCGTCACAGCTCTCTGGTGTTCTTGCTTTTGTCTCATTCGTCTAGCAGCAGCACGTATCATTCTTTGGCCTCTAACCTCCTCCGATGATACTGGGATTTGATCCACTCCTGTACCTTTCTGAAATTCTCCATCTTTCAGCTGCATAACTCCTTCAGCACCTTGTGTGCTCTCACTTTGTGGTTGATGCACTCCTTCGCCATTCTTCTTTTTAGATTCCAAAAGTGGTATAGGGACTGCCTTTAGAACATTAGCATAAAAATCACATGCCTGTAACACCGTGAGAAGACTATGTCTTGTGCCTGCATACATTCTACATTTAGGGAGGAAAAATCAAATGCACAGGTATAGTATAGGTGGTACCTTGCTCAATAGTAGTAACTGTGAGAGGGATCTCGGAGTCTTAGTAGACAATCACTTCAATATGAGCCAGCAGTGTGCTGCAGCTGCCAAAAAAGCCAACACAGTGCTAGGCTGCATTAACAGAGGGATAGAATCAAGATCAAGTGAAGTACTAATACCACTTTACAATGCTTTGGTAAGGCCACACCTGGAATACTGCATCCAGTTTTGGTCACCACGATGTAAAAAAGATGTCGAGACTCTAGAAAGGGTACAGAGAAGAGCAACAAAGATGATTAGGGGGCTGGAGGCCAAAACATATAGGGAACGGTTGCTGGAATTGGGTATGTGTAGTTTAACTTCTGCCAACCTAGCAGTTCGAAAGCACGTAAAAATGCAAGTAGAAAAATAGGGACCACTACGGTGGGAAGATAACAGCGTTCCGTGTGCCTTTGGTGTCTAGTCATGCCAGCCACATGACCACGGAGACGTCCTCGGACAAGCGCTGGCTCTTCGGCTTTGAAACAGACATGAGCACCGGCCCCTAGAGTTGAAAACGACTAACACGCATGTGCGGGGGAACCTTTACCTTTATCTAGTTTAACGAAGAGAAGAGTGAGGGGTGACATGATAGCAGTGTTCCAATATCTCAGGGGCTGCCACGAAGAAGAGGGAGTCAAGCTATTCTCCAAAGCACCTGAAAGCAGGACAAGAAGCAACGGATGGAAACTAGTCAAGGAGAGAAGCAATCTAGAACTAAGGAGAAACTTCCTGACAGTTAGAACAATTAACCAGTGGAACAACCTGCCTCCAGAGGTGGTGAATGCTCCAACACTGGAGGTTTTTAAGAAGAGACTGGACAGCCATTTGCCTGAAATGGTATAAGGTTTCCTGCCTGAGCAGGGGGTTGGACTAGATGACCTCCAAGGTCCCTTCCAACTTTATTATTATTATTATTATTATTATTATTATTATTATTATTATTATTACCATACCCACTGGAATCTCCCATCTGAACTGAATATCCCATCTTCTTAATTCTTCTGCCAGAAAAGCAAACTCCTTCCTTCTTAAAATTCTTGGAGGGATCTCTTTTAAAATTAAAACTTCTTGTTCTGCAATTGCGAATTTACTATTATAAAAAGCTTGAATAACCTCATTTCTAATTGCTCTTGTAAAATAAACCACCACATCTCTGGGTAATTTCCTTTGTCTTGCAATCCATGAATTAACGCGAAATATTTTATCTATATCCTCCATAATATCTTCTGCTGAACGCTCCAAAACGCCTTCCAATGCTTCTGAAACATTTTTTTCCAAATTTTCCTTAGAATCCTCTTTTAAACCTCTGATTTTCACGGCGAACTCCATTTCTCGGTACTGCACCAAGGTTAAATCGTTGTCAATCTTATCCATCACAGTTTCAGCCTCCGTCATTTTAGCATCTAATCTGATATTATTTTGGTTGAGATCTTCCACTCTCTCGTCCAAACGCTCTATACAAACAGCCATGCCTTGAAATGCAAGTAAGATGTCTGCCCTCATTTCTGTAAGCTTCTCCTACATAAGTTCAGCTAATTGTTGGGATTGCTTTTTCAAAGCCTCTTGCAAAACATCCTGCAAATCTTTTACGGTCAAAGCTGGTGCAGGTGCAGGTGGTGGTGGTGGGGGCATTAAAGCTTGTAACGAAGATTGCTGCACCGTGGAAGCCCCCAGGAAGTTCTGGTATTGTGAGAATTTGCCCAGCTGGTGCTGGGTCTGGGTCTGTACTTGGTAAGGGTAGCCTATTTAATGCATCAGCGTGGCTCATCTCTTTCCCTGGTTTATATTTGATGGTGAATGTGTATGCTGAGAGGAATATTGACCATCTCAACATTCTTGGGGACATTATTTGTGGGGTTTGTCTATCTGTTGTGAACAGCCCCAGAAGCGGTTTGTGGTCAGTGAATATGGTGAAATTCCTTCCATATAGGTAATCGTGGAATTTCCTTACTCCAACCACGATTGCTAGCGCCTCTTTATCGATTTGGGCATAGTTTTGTTCTGCTTTGGTCAAGGTTCTGCAGTAGTAAGCTATAGGTCTTTGTTCCCCATCGCTATCCAGGTGGCTGATTACTGCCCCCACCCCATATGGTGATGCATCACACGCTAAACATATGGGCTTACCCTCAATAAAATGAGTGACTGTGGACTTGCTAGATAGTATTTCTTTCAGTGTTTCAAAACTTCTCTTGTGCTGTTCCTGCCAATTCCATATGGCTTTTTTTGTCCAGCAGCCTGTGCAGAGGTTCTGCTATGGCAGCTTTGAGAGGCAGGAACGAATGATAGAAGTTTAGTAGACCCCAAAATGCTTGTAATTCCGCTTTATTTTGGGGGGCTGGGGCTGATTTAATTGCTTTTATTTTTTCCTCTGTTGGGTGGATGCCCAGAGCATCAATCCTGTACCCTAAGAACTCAGTGGATGCTACTCCTATGGAGCACTTTTCCTTTTTTAGTTTGAGTCCTGCTGCTCTGAATCTCCCAAGTACCTTTTCTAACCTATCAGCTAGCACCTCCTCATTTTCCCCTGCTATCAGCATATCATCAAAATATGGGCAAACCCCAGATATAACTTTCAGAGTTCTTTCCATGACCTCTTGGAATATGCCTGGAGCTGCTGCAATGCCAAATTGTAATCTGTTGACTCGGAACGCCCCCTTGTGGGTGACTCATGGTCAATGGTATCAAAAGCCACTGAGAGATCTAATAGGACTAGGACAGAGGAATAACCCCTATCCGGAGCCCGCCAGAGATCATCCACCAGCGCGACCAATGCCGTCTCCATGCTGTACCCGGGCCTGAAATCCGATTGGTACGGATCCAGATACTCAGTTTCCTCCAGGACCAATGGGAGTTGCCATGCCACCACAGTCTCAACAACCTTCACAAGAAAGCGAAGGTTGGAGACAGGACGAAAGTTATTCAAAAGGGCAGGTTTCTTGAGGAGGGGCCTCACCACCGTCTCCTTCAAGGTGGCAGGGAAGCACCCCTCACTCAGAGAAGCATTAATCACTGCCTGGAGCCAGCCTTGTGTGACCTCCTGAGCCGCATAAACCAGCCAGGAGGGACACGGTTCCAATAAACACCTGGCGGCACTCAATCTACCCATGATCCTGTCCACTTCATCCAGAGTCACAGGGTCAAACTCTTCCCAAATAATATCGGCAAGACCCGTCATTTCCCCCTTGTCAGATACTGCCCAGTCAGAGTCCAGACCGGTCCGAATCTGAGCAACTTTGTCCAGCAGATGCTGACTAAACTCCTTGGCCCATCCCCGCAAGGGATCTTCCCCTGTCCCCTGATTTAAAAGAGAACGGGTCACCCTAGACAGGGTGGCCAGGCGATTATCTGTGGACGCAATGAGGGTGGCGAAGTAAGCACGCTTCACCACCTCCATTGCCACAAGGTAAGATCTGGTAAAAGATCTTAACTTTGTTCGGTCAGATTCGGACCGACTGGATCTCCAAATGCTCCATAGGCCCCTCCTCTGGCGCTTCATCTCCCGTAGGTCCACGGAAAACCAAGGGGCCAACTGGGACCTGCGCTGGGTAAGAGGCCGCAAAGGCACAACACGGTCAAGAGCCTCAGAAGCAGACCGTTGCCAGGCATCAACCAAGGTCCCAACCGGGCTGTGGGAAAGGGAGGCAGGAATCAGTCCAAGCGCCGTCTGAATCCCTTCCGGGTCCATCAGGCGTCTGGGACGGAACCACCTGGTCAGTTCTGCCTCCCAGCAGCAGGAGGTGGCATGACAGAGGCCCAGCTGCAGGAGATAATGATCTGTCCATGAGAGGGATTGAGTAGATGGAGAAATCCCACTCAGACCATTAAGCCACTGCCCGGAGATAAAAATAAGGTCGGGCGTGTTTCCCCCCTCATGGGTCGGACCCTGAATAATCTGGGTCAGGTCCATGGCCATCATGGAAGCCATGAACTCTCAGGCCACTCCTGACGTCTCCCCCAAGGAAGGCAAGTTGAAATCCCTCAGAACCATAAGTCTGGGAAACTCAACCGCCAACCCCGAGAGCGTCGAGCAGCCTGGGCAGGGCCGTTGCCACGCAGCTGGGAGCACGGTATGCGAGCAACAGGCCCAACTGACCTCCAGAGCCCCACCTCAGGAGGAGGGACTCACATCCGCCTATCTGTGGGACCGTGGCCTCCCATGGACAAAGGGCCTCCTTGATGACAACTGCCACCCCTCTGCCCCTACCCTGAACCTGAGGCTGATAATAAAATAAATAATAATATAATAAACCTTTATTGTCAAAGTACAACATGTGTACATTGAGATTAGCTGAGCCTCCCCCCGTGCTCTCTCCCCAACACACAGTGACAACAAACCCTCTATCCTACCACACCATGTGAACCAACTACACCACACACCGGCCTCCCAAGTCAATTCTGCATAAGATTATGTCCCATTTAAAAGCCTAACAGCCCACGGATAAAAGCTATTTTTCAGCCTGTTGGTACGGCTGGCTATATTCCTATATCTCCTACCGGATGATAGGAGAGTAAAGAGATACCGTCCAGGGTGTGAGTCATCCCTGAGAATCTTCCTCACTCTTCCAAAGCAACAAGCCCTGGCGATGTCATCCAGTGGTGTCAGGGAACAGCCCACAATGTCTTGTGCTGTGCTCACTACCCTCTGTAATACTTTCCTGTCCACGGCTGTCAGACCAGCATACCAAACCACAATACCATACGAGAGGATGCTCTCTATAGTAGACCGGTAAAAGAGGGTCATTAGCCATTGTTCTACCCTGTTCTTCCGCAAGACCCTAAGAAAGTGAAGCCTCTGTTGGGCCTTTCTAGCCACCTGGGTTGTGTTAACTTTCCAGGTCAGATCTTCACAGAGGTAGACTCCCAGAAATTTAAAGGAGGAAACTCTCTCTACACAGTCCTCCCTGATGTAAAGTGGGGCAGGTTCCTCCTTTTTTCTCCGGAAGTCTAACACCATCTCTTTCGTCTTGCCGATGTTTAGGTGCAAGTTGTTGTTACTACACCATATGGATAGTCTGCAGCATACAGAAATCTGGTGGGCATAATTCAATCAGAGGGACTCTTCCCTCCAGGCCCAACCAAGTTTCCGTAATGCATGCCAGGTCTGCGTCTTCCTCCTCGATCAAATCCCAGATGAGGGGAGCCTTATTCACCACAGACCTGGCATTCAAATAGACCAGCCTGAGCTCAGGTACCTGTCCTCCCCCACCCCCGGAAAAGCAGGATAAAGCCAGAGGGTTGGAGCGCACCACCACTTGAAGATAGCAGGGGCGCGATCACAAATTTCGATATGGCCCTCTGTTCATCTTTCTGCCACCATTCCCAGTCACCGTGGGGATCACTGTCCCCACCCCATCCCCTCGGGCCCCAAGACCCCCCCACTCCGGCCCCCCCATCGCCGTGACCATCTACCAACCTGGACTGAGAAAGGTCCAGCAAAATCCCCCCATCTTTCTGCCGGGCCTTACGTCCCTCCCCCCTCCCTAACGCATTAACAAGTTTAAAAAGAAAATCCCTAAGCCTCCTTTTTGTTATAGCTTTTCTCCTATGTCACCACTTGGATGGTAGATAATATTCCAGTTCAAACCAAATATTTTTTTCACTTTCCATTGTTTAATAAACTTCCTGCAATATCTAGATCCGTGGATAAATAATAAGTTGACTGTTGCAAATATGTTCAATGCATGGATTCATTTGTTTTTTTCCTATAGATCAGCACCCGGTCAGCCTGGGCCAGGCTGAGACATTGTGGGCCGGTCTTTCTGCATTTCCAGGGCAGCTCCAGGGGCCGAACGTAACCACACAGCAGGCTGGATTTGGCCTGCAGGTCTTGCATTTGACATGTCTGATGAACAGGAAGTTGTTGACTTATAAGTTTGTTTAGTGGCCTTCCAAAGTTACAACGGTGCTGAAAAAAGTGACTTATGACAATTTTCACTTAACAGCCATTGCAACATCCTGATGATCATGTCATCAACATCCAGATGCTTGGCAACTGGTTTATATTCAGGACTGTTGCTGTGTCCCAAAATCATGTGAGATTCAAGGTATTGGTAATGGTGTTCAAGGCCCTACATGGCATGGGTCCGGAGTACCTCAGGAATCACCTGCTGCCGGCATCAACTTCCCTCCGCCCTGTGCCGGCATCAACTTCCCTCCTCAGGATGCCACCGGTTAGAGAATGTCGTCTGGTGGCCCCCAGGGGGAGGTCCTTCTCTGTGGGCGCCCCGGATTTATGGAATCGGTTGCCGGTCAAGCTCCGGATGGCGCCCGACCTTCGCTCCTTCCGACGCGACCTGAAGACTTACTTGTTTGAACAAGCCGGCCTGGCCTGATGGGGGATGGGTTGGGATTTATTGTTGTTTTTTAATATATCTACTTATTGTTTTAGCTTGGCATTGTGTTTAATTCTTTTTTAACTTTTGTATTTTTGTATTTTTATATGTTTGCCCTGTTCACCACTCTGAGTCCCCCGGGAGAAGGGCGGTATACAAATAAAATTAAATAAATTAAATAAATAAATTTCCTTTTGTGATGTTCTGACAAGCAAAGTCAATGGGGAATCCAGATTCAGTTAACAACCAGATTACTAACTTATCAACTGCAGTTACTCACTTAACAACATAGTCAAGAAATGTAGTAAAATGGGGCAAAATTCACTTAACAAAGGTCTCACTTAATGAGAAATTTTGAGCTAAATTGTGGTTGTAAATCGAGAACTACCTGTAGTCATTAAAGGCCTTTTTCCCCCAAACTGAATACATTTGTGGGCTGGTTCCCCTCTGGTTACTTTGATGGCCAATATCGCCTCTCCTCAGCAAGGCTCTTTCTACCCTCCATAGACTTATATGCTCTTTATGAGAATTGTGTTTTCCAAGTAAAACTATTTCCACACTCTGCATTAATGCGGTCTATCCCCAGTGTAGATCCTTTCATGACAATTGAGATGAGCTTTCCCAATATAGCATTTTCCAGTCTATGCACTTACGTGGTTGCTTCCCACTGTGAATCCTTTGGTGGTAATTAAGATGACTGTTGCTTATGAAGCTCTTTCCACATTTCATGCATTTATATGGTCTATCGCGAGTATGGATCATTTTGTGACGATTAAGATCTTCTTTCTGGGTAAAGGTCATTCCAGAATTGATGCATTTATACGGTCTGTCCCCAGTGTAGATCCTTTTGTGGTGATTAAGATTTCCTTTCCGGGTAAAGGTCTTTCCACACTTATACGGTCTCTCCCCTGTGTGGATCCTGTCATGAAGAGTAAGATTTCCTTTCTGGGTAAAGGATCTTTCCACATTCCATGACTTTGAAGGTCATCTAGTCCAACCCCCTGCTCAGGCAGGAAAACCTATACCATTTCAGACAATTGGCTGTCCAGTCTCTTCCTAAAAACTTCCATTGTTGGAGCATTCAGACCTTCTGGAGGCAGGTTGTTCCATTGGTTAATTGTTCAAACTGTCAGCAAGTTTCTCCTTAGTTCTAGGTTGCATTTCTCTTTGATTAGTTTCCATCTGTTGCTTCTTCTCCCACCCTCAGGTGCTTTGGAGAATAGCTTGACTCCCTCTTCTTTGCGGCAACCCCTGAGATATTGGAACACTGCTATCATGTCACCCCTCACTCTTCTCTTCGTTAAACTAGACATACCCAATTCCAGCAACCGTTCCCTATATGTTTTACCCTTCAGGCCCCTAATCATCTTTGTTGCTCTTCTCTGTACTCTTTCTAGATTCTCAACATCGTTTTTACATCGTGGTGAGCAAAACTGGATGCAGTATTCCAAGTGTGGTCTTAATAAGGCAGAGGTGTCAAACTCAATTTCATTGAGGGCCACATCAGCATTATAGTTGCCCAGGGGTGGGGCAGGTGGGTGTGGCAAGGTAGGCATGGCCAAGTGGGCGTGGCCGAGTGGGCGTGGCCAGCTCAATGCTGCTCACTCAGCGCAGCTGACTCTTGGCTTCCATGTTTGCTAACTTAATGTTTTGTAGCATCATACAAGCAAAGTTTTGATTTTAATTTAATTTTCATGAATAAAATACTGTCCGGATTCATACACTCTGGGAAGTGATGGATTATTTAAAACATGAAGTACCAAATGAGCAATTATTTGATGCCTTGGTTGATGCCTGGGATAGGGCGGCTGCTGAGGCACTCGACTGTGTTGTACCCTTGCAACCCCTGACCCGGCGCAGATCCCGTTGGGCTCCATGGTTTTCTGTGGAGCTCCGGGAGATGAAGCGTCGGAGACGGGGTCTAGAGAGCTGTTGGAGATCCACCCAATCCGAATCTAACCGATTGCAGTTAAGAACCTTTATAAGGTCTTATCTTGCGGAGATGAGGACGGCGAAGGCTAATTACTTCGCTGCCCTCATCGCGTCCGCAGATAATCGCCTGGCCGCCCTGTTTAGGGTGACTCGCTCCCTTCTTAACCAGGTGAGGGAGGATTCCTTGCAGGGGCGGGCCGAGGAGTTTAGTCATCATCTGACGGACAAAATCGCTCAGATCCGGGCCGGTTTGGACTCTGACTGGGTGGAGTCTGATGTGGAGGAATCGGACGGTCTTGAGCATGTTACCTGGACTGAGTTCAATCCTGTTTCCCCTGATGATGTGGACAGGATGAGGAGGAGGCTGAGCTCTACCACCTGTTTTTTGGACCCATGCCCCTCCTGGCTGGTTTATGCAGCTCGGGAGGAGACACGAGGCTGGTTCCAGGCAGTAATAACTGCTTCCTTGAAGGAGGGTGTCTTCCCCCTGAAGGAGGCAATGGTGAGACCCCTCTTCAAGAAGCCTGCCCTGGACCCGGCTGTTTTAAATAACTATCGTCCGGTCTCCAACCTCCGCTTTCTGGCGAAGGTTGTTGAGAGTGTGGTGGCGCATCAGCTTCCTCTGTTCCTGGATGAAACTGATTATCTGGACCCGTACCAATCGGGTTTCAGGCCTGGGCACAGCACGGAGACGGCATTGGTTGCACTGGTGAATGATCTCTAGCGGGCTTGGGACAGGGGTTGTTCTTCTGTCCTAGTCCTATTAGATCTCTCAGCGGCTTTCGATACCATCGACCATGGTATCCTACTGCGGTGTCTCAGGGGGTTGGGAGTGGGAGGCACTGTTTTGCGGTGGTTCTCCTCCTATCTCCTGGGCCGCTTGCAGTCGGTGTTGAAGGGAGGGCAGAGGTCCGCCCCGAGGCCTCTCGCTTGTGGAGTTCCTCAGGGGTCGGTTCTCTCGTCCCTCCTGTTCAACATCTATATGAAGCCGCTGGGCGAGATCATTCGTGGTTTCGGGTTGGGGTATCATCAGTACGCTGCTGATACCCAACTTTTTTTCTCCACCCCGAACCAACCCAGTGATGCCCTCGCCATGATGTCCCGTTGCCTGGAAGCGGTCCGGGTCTGGATGGGGAGAAACAGGCTTCGTCTCAAACCTGCCAAGACTGAGTGGCTGTGCATACCGGCATCTCGGGTCAACCAGATTATTCCATCTCTTAACGATGGGGGGTGAGGTGTTACCCCCCGTTGATAGGGCTCGCAACTTGGGCGCCCTCCTGGATTCACAGCTCAATTTTGAAGATCTATATGGGGGGCTTTTGCCCAGGTTCGCCTGGTGCACCAGTTGCGACCCTACCTGGACCGAGATGGCCTATGCATAGTCACTCATGTGCTCGTGACCTCCTGTTTAGACTACTGCAACGTTGTCTACATGCGGCTGCCCTTGAGGACCACCCAGAGGCTTCAGCTGGTGCAGAATGCGGCCGCGCGAGTCATGATGGGGGTCTCCCGATACTCCCATGTAACACCTCTACTCCGCAAGCTGCATTGCCTTCCAGTTGCCCTTCGGGTGAAATTCAAGGTGCTGGTGATGACCTATAAAGCCCTAAATGGCAAGGGTACAGGATATTTGAGGGAACACCTGCTGCTAGCATCAAGCTCCCTTTGTCCAGTGCGCTCCCACAGGGAGGGCCTTCTCAGGGTACTGCCGGTTAAAGATTGCCGGCAGGTAACACCCAGGGGTAGGGCCTTCTCAGTAGGCACGCCTGCCCTTTGGAACCAGCTGCCTGCGGAACTTAGGACTGCCCCCGACCTTCGTTCCTTCCGCCGGGACCTGAAGACCTCGCTCTTCGAGCTCTCTGGCCCAGGCTGAGAATTTTTAATTTTTAATTTTAACTGGGTTTTTATTTTCTCTCAGGGTTTCATTTAATCTTTTTAATTGGTTTTAACTTTTGTATTGATTTTCCTCTAAATATCCTGTAAACCGCCCTGAGTCCTTCGGGAAAGGGCGGAATCTAAATCTAAATCTAAATCTAAATCTAAATCAATCAATCAATCAATCAATCAATAAATAAATAAGCAAGCAAGCAAGCAAGCTGCATGTAGACCAGACATATCAAACACAAGGCCCGGGGGCCGGATGCGGCCTGCAACATGGTTTCATGTGGCCCGCAAAGCCATCCTGGAAACAGTGAGGGAACCGCCCCCGCTGCCTTGGCTCTGGCCCAGAGACCCTCCTCCTGCCAGAGACCCTCAGATCTGTCCCACTCCTGCCCAGGCCCCCATAGGCACTCTTGATACGAACGATGTAGAGCTGGCCATGCCCACCCAGTAGGCCATACGCACTCTAGCCACGCCCACCCAGTAGGCCACACCAACCCGGGCCATGCCCACCTGGCCCCCTGAGGGCAACTGCAATGCTGATGCGGCCCTCAATGAAATTGAGTTTGACACCCCTGATGTAGACCATCAGGCTACTTCATAAATCATGGTTCAAAAATACAAATGATTAAAGACTAAGAAATATCATTATGTCTAAACACATTATACAGATCCTGCCTCCAGTGTCCCACAATAAACCTTAAAAGTGTGCCTTTAATTCTAAGTTAAGGTGGTGACTTTGTCAATTGCAGATAGTCCTCGACTTACACCATTTCATTTTGTAACTGTTCCAAAGTTGCAATGGCACTGAAAAACTTATAATGTTTTTCACACTTATGACCATCACAGTATCCCTATACCCATATGATCAAAATGCGGATAGGTGGCTCATATTTAGGAGAGTTGCAGCGTCCCAGGGTTACATAATCACCTTTTGCAACCTTCTGATAGGCAAACTCAATGGGGAAGTCAGATTCACTTAACAACTGTGTTACTAATTTAACCACTTTAACAATTGTGGAAAAAAAGGTCGTAAAATGGGCAAAACTCACTTAACAATGGTCTCACTTAGCAACAGAAATTTTGGGCTCAAAT
>JAKJMR010013143.1:0-11039 GCA_024449315.1 Daboia siamensis | reverse complement strand
TGCATTTCATACTATGAGAAACAGTATTAAATAAACTTCTTTCTGAAGACTACAGAATATAAACTCTCCTTGAGACTATTGTTTTAGCAATTATTTGCAGGTACTGTATTTATCCTTCCAAATCCCAACATACAAATAACACAAAAGATATAAGCCAGGAGACTCACTTTGCATCTTTTCACCAAGAAGATGGAGGATTTCTAACACTGACCAGTGAATGTCTATGTACAAATGCAGCAAGTGCCATGATGGAGGAAATAACTACATTAAAAAAATATCCAAGAAAAATACCGTACGTTATATTTTAATTTATATATACAGAATAAACTGTGACATATAGATTTTTAAATGAACTGGTTCTCCATGTGCTGGAAACTGATAATTAACGTAGTAGGAAAGATGTAATATTACTAAAATGATGCCAAATATCGTCACTTTTTAAAGGGTTGTATGTATCATGACTCAACAGAGAAAAGACAATTCTTTAGTTAAAAAACTATAAGATCATGCTATGACTATTGCAAATAGATATCCAGTCATTTAAAAATTATAGCACCACTACATGTAGTCCTCATTTAGTGACAACTGGGATTGGCAACTTGGTAGTTAAGCAAAGAGGTCCTGAAGTGAAACTGCAACTATGCTTACAATCTTACTTCAGTTTCCTTTGCTTTACAAATGTGAAGGTCATAAATACAAAAACTGGTCGCAAAGTTAGTTTCAACACCATTATCACTGTAGTCAGTGGTGGGATTCAAATACCTGAACAACCGGTTCTCTGTATGCATACCACTTTGGAAGTCCGTTCTGAATCGGGGAGGATCCCAGACCCAGTACGGCCCACTGGAAGTACCATATTTTTCAGACCATAAGACGCACTTTTTTCCCCTCAAAATGGGGGGGAAAATGAGGGTGGGTCTTATAGTCCGAAGGTGATCCGTATGGCCAGCCCCAACCTCCACAAGTGGAAAGCAAGGGAGATTGCCAGGAGCACGAATTGGCACGTGCTGAGAAACACTGATCTCGTGCTCCTGCAATCTCCCTCGCTCAGTTTCAGCTTCCCTTGCTACAAGAGAAAGCAGGGTGAAACGGAGTGAGGGAGTTTGCCAGGAACACGAATTGGCCAATCTCGTGCTGCTGCAATCTCCCTCGCTCCGTTTCAGCCTGCTTTCTCTTGTAGCAAGGGAAGTTGAAACCGAGCGAGGGAGACTGCAGCAGCACAAGATCGGCCAATTCATGTTCTTGGCAATCTCCCTCGCTCTGTTTCAGCTTGCTTTCTGCAAGAGAAAGCCAGGCCGCAGGGCTGCCTCCGTGGGTACTGCTCTAACATGGAGAGGGAAGGACAGAGGGAGGAAAGGAAGAAAGGAAGAAAGGAAGGAAGGAAGGTAGGAAGGAAGGAAGGAAGGAAGGAACAATGGGAGAGGGAGGGAGAGAGAGAGGGAAAGAGAGGGAGAGGAGAATGAAATACGGAGGGAGAGAAAGAGAGAGAGAAGGAGAAAGAGAGAGAAATAGAGGGAAAGAAAAAAATAGGGAGAGAAAGAGGGAGAGGGAGAGGGAGAGAAGGAGAAAGAAAGGGAGGGAAATAGAGGGAGAGAGAGAAAAAGGGAGAAAGAGAGGGAAAGAGAAAAATAGGGAGAGAGAGGGAGAGGGGGAGAAAGAGGGAGAGAGAAAAGAGAGAAAGAAAGAGGGAGGGGGAGAGAGGAAGAGAAAGAGAAGGAGAAATTAAATTAGTAACATGATTAAGTGCATCTGGTTTCCCCACTAACTTTGCTTGTCAGAAGGTTGCAAAAGGCGATCACATGACCCTGGAACAATGTGACCATCATAAATATGAATCGATTGCCAAGCATCCAAACGTAAATCACATGACCCTGGGGATGCTGCAATGGTCATAAGTGTGAAAAATGGTCATAAGTTGCTTTTTTCAGTGCTATCGTAACTTTGAACAGTCACTAAGTGAATCATTGTAAGTCGAGGACTACCTGTATCATTTTTTTTCCCTTTTTTTGGGGGGGGGGTCGAGTTTTTGACACCTTGCTGGGTGACTGGTGGTACTCGGACATTGCCTTGTCCTAAAAGTGGTACAATGGATGAAAAGGTTGAAAAGCCCTGTTTTAGTATACCAGTACTATTTGGTTCAGAATATTTTTTTTCTTGTTTTCCTGCTCTAAAAACTGGGTGCGTCTTATGGTCAGGTGCGTCTTATGGTCCGAAAAATATGGTACGTGGCCACCACTTCCGGAAGTCCATTCTGGGCCTTGGAGGCCTCCCCCAGGGCCCCCAAGGTTCAGAATGTGCTTCCGACAGGCCGTTCTGGGCCTTGCGAAAAAGGGCTAGGCCAGGGCATTAGCTGTTCGCCAAAGTCAACAAAAAATTAGCTACCGGTTCTACTGAACCGGTGCAACTAGCTAAATCCCACCACTGACTGTAGTCACCAAAGACAAGGCAGTTGCTAAATGAGAATTCTCTGTATGTGTAGTATATTTTTATCTTCAGGAATGTTTTTTTCATTTTTATCTCAGCATACATTTAAACTAAAATATTCTGAATTTCCTATATATTCAATAGTGATGACTTAATATGCTACTAGAACAAACTGTTTTGGGAAGCAATGATGGGCAATTCAACACTTCTGAATTCATGGAAAGGGTGAGGATGCTAAGTACTTTTATACAGGTCAAGTACAGTGTCCTGTGGAAGTAGGATTCTCCATCTTACTAGCCACAGAGAAACTTCTGAAAAATTTCCTGAAATAATGGAGGCGAAGAAAACAAAGGCAAACTGAACTTGGGCTGGGACTTTGAGAACTGAATGAAAATAATGTGCAGAGACACTACTCCCCCTCCCCCTCCTAAAGGCACATGTATTTTAGAAGGCAGACATCCTAACGTACAGTATCTCACACATGCATACTGGAGATAAAATCTTCCCCAAATTCAGAATTAATGGGGAAGAAAGACCAGGACCTATGTATGAAATTCAACAGGCTGGATGACAAACCTGCTGGGGGCTGGCCTACAAATTACAGATCTTCCATATCTACGCCAAAGGATGAGCCCTAGTAATATCACTTCTTAAATCATCACTTAATAATGGTACTGACTTTGTGCCATAGCTTATAGCATTCCCCTGTGGCTTCTCTTCAATGTCCCAACATTTACAAATAATGTATTCTGTATTTTTGCATGATCCTCATGTTCTGGTAATACTGCTTATAAGGAAGAAAAAGACAAGACAACCTTTGCTTGAGGCAGAATGGGATTTCCTTCTAAAATGCAAGCAGGGAGGTCGCACAAGTGGCCAATATGCAGTGTCAAAGAATAGAGTTCTTCAACAATCAAGGAAGGGAGTTGTGCTTCTTGTTTCTCATATGGATGGAGCAACTCATCTTCTGTTTCATGTGGCTCCAGATACCTGAAGAAATTCAGGGAGACATAGGATTGTACACATATAAAAATATACAGAATAGATGAAACAAGACTTGGCACCTCACCTGAAGATGAAAACTTTCACATACTGCAGGAACTCAACACATTTTTGTCTCATATTATGTGCTTCTAAGTGAAGGTTCGCAACTTGTCCTGAAATAAATCAGAAATTAAGGATGTAGTTTTAGGGAGCGTGTGCACTGCCCAACTTTACTTGATCTTCGTATTCAGGATAAAAAATACATATTATCATTCATTCATTCATTCATTCATTTATTCATTCATTCATTCATTCATTTATTTTGGGACTTATATGCCACCCTATCTCCTGAAGGACTCAGGGCGGCTAACAATAAAATACAACGATACAAAAGTTAAAAAGAATTAAATTAACAGCCCCAATAAAATAAATTACAATTGAAGTTAAAAATTAAAAAACATTTTAAAATCCCTGTCATCAGTCCAGGTCAGCCTGATGGAAAAGAAGTGTTTTAAGGCCGCAGTGAAAGGACCGGAGATCCGGGGCCATCCGGAGCTCAAGGGGAAGTTGGTTCCATAGGGCTGGCACTCCCACAGAGATTGTTCCCGGCAGAAGATGGTCCTGCAAATATCCCGGGCCCAAGCCATGTAAGGCTTTAAAGGTAAGTACCAGCACCTTAAATCTCATAATTGTATATTAAGGGGAGCCCCTGCCCCCAAGCTGAATTACCCACACCAGTTGAACAATTTATTACTTTATAAGTAACTCAAGAGAATACGATGGTGATTATCAAGAGAATATGATGGTCAAGAGAATATGATGGTCATAGCAAACACTCTTTCCCAACAACCCAAGAGATGGCTTTACACATGGACATCACCAGACGGTCAACACAGAAATCAGATTGACTATATGCTCTGCAGCCAAAGATGGAGAAGTTCTATACAGTCAGTAAAAACAAGACCAGGAGCTGACTGTGGCTCAGACCATGAGCTTCTTGTTGCAAAGTTTAGGCTTAAATTAAAGAAAGTAGGGAAAAGCGCTAGGCCAGTCAGGTATGAATTAAATCATATCCCTGTTCAATATACAGTAGAGGTGACAAATAGATTTAAGGAATTAGATCTGATAGACAGAGTGCCTGAAGAACTATGGACAGAGGTTCGCAACATTGTACAACAGGTAGCAACCAAAACCATCCCAAAGAAAAAGAAATGCAAGAAAGCAAAATGGCTGTCTGAGGAAGCTTTGCAAATAGCTGAGGAAAGGAGGGAAGCGAAAGGCAAGGGAGAAAAAGAAAGATATGCTCAATTAAATGCAGAATTCCAAAGAATAGCTAGAAGAGATAAGAATGCCTTCTTAAATGAACAATGCAAAGAAATAGAAGAAAACAATAGAATAGGGAGGACCAGAGATCTTTTCAAGAAAATTGGAGAGATGAAAGGAACATTTCATGCAAAAATGGGCATGATAAAGGACCAAAATGGCAAGGATCTAACAGAGGCAGAAGAGATTAAGAAGAGGTGGCAAAATTACACAGAAGAACTATACAAGAATGAGCTTAAGGTCCCTGATAATCACAATGAGGTGGTCACTGACCTCGAGCCAGACATCCTAGAATGTGAAGTGAAGTGGGCCTTAGAAAAGCTGAGCAACAACAAAGCTAGTGGAGGTGACAGTATTCCAGCTGAGCTATTCAAAATCTTAAAAGACGATGCAGTAAAAGTGCTACACTCAATTTGTCAGCAAATTTGGAAAACTCAACAGTGGCCACAGGATTAGAAAAGATCAGTTTACATTCCAATTCCAAAGAAAGGCAGTGCCAAAGAATGTTCAAACTATCACACCATTGCACTCATTTCACATACTAGTAAAGTTATGCTTAAAATCCTACAAGCTAGGCTCCAGCAGTATGTGGATCGAGAACTACCAGAAGTACAGGCAGGATTTCGAAGAGGCAGAGGAACTAGAGATCAAATTGCTAACATATGCTGGATCATGGAGAAAGCTAGAGAGTTCCAGAAAAACATCTACTTCTGCTTCATTGACTATGCTAAAGCCTTTGATTGTGTGGATCATAACAAACTGTGGCAAGTTCTTAAGGAGATGGGTGTACCAGACCATCTTATTTGTCTCTTGAGAAACCTATATGTGGGCCAAGAAGCAACAGTGAGAACTGGACACAGAACCACTGATTGGTTCAAAATTAGGAAAGGAGTCCGGCAAGGCTGTATACCAGGGGTGTCAAACTCAATTTCATTGAGGGCCGCATCAGCATTGCGGTTGCCCTCAAGGGGCCGGGTGGGTGTGGCCTGGGTGGGCGTGGCCTACTGGGTGGGCGTGGCTAGAGTGCGTATGGCCTACTGGGTGGGCGTGGCCAGCTCTACCTCGTTCGCATCAAGGGTGCCTATGGGGGCCTGGGCAGGAGTGGGACAGATCTGAGGGTCTCCGGCAGAAGGAGGGTCTCTGGGCCAGGGCCAAGGCAGTGGGGGCCGTTCCCTCACTCTTTTCAGGATGGCTTCGCGGGCCGCATAAAATCACTTCGCGGGCCGCATCCGGCCCCCGGGCCTTGTGTTTGACAGGTCTGCTGTATACTGTCACCTTGCCTATTTAACTTATATGCAGAGCACATCATGAGAAAGGAAGGGCTAGATGAATCAAAAGTTGGAATTAAGATTGCCGGAAGGAACATCAACAACCTAAGATATGCAGATGATACCACTCTAATGGCAGAAAGTGAAGAGGAACTAAAGAGCATCTTGTTGCGAGTGAAGAAGGAAAGTGCAAAACTTGGGTTGAAACTAAACATTAAGAAAACCAAGATCATGGCATCCGGCCCTCTCAATTCCTGGCAAATAGATGGGGAAGAAATGGAGGTAGTGACAGATTTTATTTCCTGGGCTCCAAGATCACTGCAGATGGGGACTGTAGCCAAGAAATTAAAAGACGCTTGCTCCTTGGGAGGAAAGCCATGGCAAATTTAGACAGCACACTAAAAAGCAGAGACATCACCCTGTCAACAAAAGTGCGTATAGTCAAGGCTATGGTCTTCCCAGTTGCAATGTATGGCAGTGAAAGCTGGACCATAAGAAAGGCTGAGTGCCAAAGAATTGAAGCCTTTGAACTCTGGTGCTAGAGAAGACTCCTGCGACTCCCTTGGACTGCAAGGCGATCAAACCGGTCAGTCCCAGAGGAGATCAACCCTGACTGCTCTTTAGAAGGCCAGATCCTGAAGCTAAAGCTCAAATACTTTGGCCACATAATGAGAAGGAAGGACTCACTGGAGAAGAGCTTAATGCTGGGAAAGATTGAGGGCAATATAAGAAGGGGACGACAGAGAATGAGGTGGCTGGATGGAGTCACTGAAGCAGTAGGCGTGAGCTTAAATGAACTCCAGAAGATGGTAGAGGACAGGAAGGCCTGGAGGAACGTTGTCCATAGGGTTGCGATGAGTTGGACATGACTTTGCAACTAACAACAACAAAGTAACTCCA
Source organism: Daboia siamensis (assembly GCA_024449315.1). Classification (NCBI taxonomy): domain Eukaryota; kingdom Metazoa; phylum Chordata; class Lepidosauria; order Squamata; family Viperidae; genus Daboia; species Daboia siamensis. Next base: position 4,140 of record JAKJMR010013143.1, on the reverse strand, counting down.
GAGAGTGAACATACAGAATACTCCTTCCTCCTCCTATTTTCCCCACAATAGGAGGGGAAAGGAGTTTTTCATCCCCACAGCAGGACTAGAACTCACAATCTCCTGGTTTCTAGGCCAGCTGTATGACCCACACATACAAATGGATTTTTCTGTAGGTTGTTGAATTTTCAGTCTTTCAAGATGATGCACTATGTAGTATATATATTTTATCAAGTAGGCAGTCCCAGGTTAAGAATGCCTGACTTAAGAGCAACTCCCTATTACTAAAAATGGCAGATAGCATTCTCCTTCCTCAAGTGATGAAGCACTAAAGCCGCATATTATTTTCAATATCAGCTGAAGTTGCATGTTTTTAATATACAGCCTGTTTTCAGTGGTTTTCAGCAGTGCCTGAAAGCAAAGCACAGCTTCAGCGCTTGGCTTGAGGAAGGATAATGCTATCTTCCATTTTTAGTAGTAGGCAGTCCATTTGTAAGTCTGAGTTCTGACTTAAACACAAATTTGGGTAAAGACAGAGTTAGGGAAAAGAACTCATTCTTAACCTTAATTTGGGACTGTCACTATATGTATAGGACATGATAATCAGGAACATCTTCAACATAAACCTGATGGAGCTGTTTAAATACATTTCTATGTCAGGATTAGGGAGTCCATTGCCCAGTTTCCTTTATCTTTCACTATTAGCCATAGTGGTAGGAGACTAATGGGAATTTTAATTCAGAGACATCTAGAGCATCACAGCTTCTTAATCTCATATTCATTTCAGAGCCTATCAATGTTGTATGTCTCTTTAAAGGCATTTATGGAACTGCTTTATGGCTGCCCACTCAGAATATGCTATGTGTTTTAAGAAAATGGCAACATCTTTATCTACCAAGAAAAAAGTATAATTGTATTCAAATTACTAAGATGTTTTTTTAAAAAACAGGGATGTGAAATTTGTTAGCTATATCACCCAGCATCAAGATGATAATATTTCTTTTGTGTTCCCCTTCTTTTTGTCCCAGAGGAATCATTAAGGCATTATGCTCCCCCCCCTCCCCCCCCCCGCCGACACACAGCAAATAAACTAAACACAGCATAACTAAAATATATATTCGGAAAACTAATTCCTTAAAAACAGCTCAAAATTCCTGGGTCAAAATATGTCTCTCACATGTAAGGATAGAGTGAAAAATAAATATCTATCCAATTATTTTGTTGGATTTCCAGAATCCGTATAGGACGGAATTTTGACAGTTTTTTGAAATCGTTAACAATCAGGAATAATTACTGTGCAAGCAGTCCCCAAATTTTCTGGTTCCACCGACTGGGGGCAGTGGTGGGGGTGGTTTCATGTGCGCCACCTAGATCCCATGCATATGGAAATTAAGCTTCATGTGCTCTCCTGCTGCTTGTGTAGCCTGGCTCCCAATAGGCCACGGCCTGGAACTAGTCTGCAGACCAAGAGTTGGGGACCTCTGCATTATCATATTAAATATGTATATCCATATATACCTGTATATATAGGACAGTCTTGGATAGGCTCTAAGTATTTATGTGTACACACACACACACACACACACACAATTTTATTGTACAAACTATTATAAGGCACATATAAACTAAAAATATTTTAAAATTTACCAAAATCAGATGAACTTGACTGAACAAGGTTTTCTAATTTGTATATAAATTGTCTGTCAGAATTAAAAGAAAAAGATGTTACAGGAAGCAAAAGCATATGCACAAATACTATATTCAAATCATACATGTATCTCCATACATAATCTCTATACATACATACTGCCCATGAATATGCACATACATTATACTTGTTAAACTACTTTTTTTTAAAAAAAAACATTTACCTTTGCCAATCATCCATGCCAACAAGCTTGCTAGCTTAGGTAAACCATCTCTTCAGAGGAGGATGGACTCTTCAATCTTTACTAGGGGTTTATAAACAGCTTTAACTTCCATTAAAGTTCAATAACAATACATTGTAATCATATACAATGTGAAAGTCCTCAGAACAGAATAGTTAGAATAGAATAGTCTATGTTTTAAGAAATATGGAGCCACATAATAACCACAATATATTCCAGGAATAATAATAAAAATCATACCTCAATAATCCAAAGAGAAGTGTACAAGATTCAACCAAAGCAATTTCAGTAACCCACTGAAAATCAAATAATTCCACAATGTCCTTTTCATAATCAATTGGAAAGGGATCCAGCTCCAGTAAAATCCTAAGAAACAAAGTTAACATTGTTTATAATTCCTTGAGCAACATCCATAGGCATTCTTTAAGTGGGCACCCTCCAGGTGAGCAGGATTGCATCTTACAACTAATTCCAATATCCACCCAACTGGAAGGTTGCACACATCCATTCAATTTATATTTTATTAATACACCATAGCCTTACTCATTAGTGACCAAGGTAATGGTTATACTTCCATTGGTGTATGTGTTCGCATTCACTCCATTTTAGAAGGCCCTTTAAAATTAAATTGGGTACCATATAAAAAAATCTAATCCAAATGTAACAACTTATTTGCTGCTTAAATTACTTCATGTACCTCATAAATGTTCAGCTTTGCAGCACTGTATAATCAACTTTCTTAACATGAAATGCATTAGGGATCTCAGGAAGTGGCTCTCCAGTTCAGGAAATCTGATTTCCAGATTATGTCATATGTCCGTCCCATAGTATTTTTTTCTGCATTGGTTATGGGAGATCCCAATTCTTTACCCTAGCACACCTGACTGGACAGTTGATAAGTATATTTGAGGCATTTTGGTTATTTTCTGTATTTTACAGTCATTCTCATTTCTTGCTATTGTATTATCACTTCTATACTTCAATAAATTAGCTTTCGGTAGCGATTCATTTTCATAAAATGCATTACGGAGACTTGGTTGGGCTCGGAGGGAGGGGTTCCTCTGACTGAGTTATGCCCTCCAGGTTTCCGTGTGCTACACCAGCCACGGGCTCAGGGTAGGGGCGGTGGGGTGGCAGTGGTTATCCGGGAGACTTTATGTCCGCGGGAGACCACCATTGTCCAAACGGCCGGGAGTGAATCCCTCCTCCTGAGATGTGGTTCTCGGGTTCAGTTGGGCTTGTTGCTCACATACCTGGCGCCCAGCTGTGTGGCAACAGCCCTGCCCGAGCTGCTCGATACTCTCTCAGGGTTGGCGGTGGAGTTCCCCAGGCTTATAGTTCTGGGTGACTTCAACCTGCCTTCACTGGGAGGGTCGTCTGAGTTGGCTCGGGAGTTCATGGCCTCCATGACGACCATGGGCCTGACCCAAGTTATTGAGGGCCCGACTCATGTGGGGGATCATACTCTCGACCTGGTGTTCCTGTCTGGACAGTGGTTGGATGATCTGGGAGGGGGTTCACCAACCATTGTTCCCCTGTCATGGTCAGATCATTATCTCCTGCGGCTGGTCTTCCGTTACGCCACCCCCCGCCGCTGGGCTGCGGAACCGACCAGGTGGTTCCGCCCCAGGCGCCTAATGGACCCGGAACGGTTCCAGATGGCGCTTGGGTCTATACCCATCGCTCTTACCCACAGCCCAGTCGATGCCCTGGTGGATGCCTGGGAAAGGGCGGCCTCCGGGGCACTTGACTGTGTTGTACCCTTGCGACCTCTGACCCGGTGCAGATCCCGTTGGGCTCCATGGTTCTCTGCGGAGCTCCGGGAGATGAAGCGTCGGAGACGGGGCCTAGAGAGCGGTTGGAGGTCCAGCCGATCCGAATCTGACCGATTGCAGTTAAGATCCTTCATAAGGTCTTATCTTGCAGCGATAAGGACGGCGAAGTCTAATTACTTCGCTGCCCTCATCGCGTCCGCAGATAATCGCCCGGCCGCCCTGTTTAGGGTGACTCGCTCCCTTCTTAACCAGGAGGTGAGGGAGGATCCCTTACAGGGACGAGCCGAGGAGTTTAGTCATCATCTTGCGGACAAAATCGCTCAGATCCGGACCGGTCTGGACTCTGACTGGGCAGAATCTGACGTGGAGGAATCGGACGGTCTTGAGCATGTTATCTGGACTGAGTTCGATCCTGTTTCCCCTGATGATGTGGACAGGATCATGGGGAGGCTGAGCACCACCACTTGTTTATTGGATCCGTGCCCCTCCTGGCTAGT
>JAKJMR010013129.1:0-13107 GCA_024449315.1 Daboia siamensis | reverse complement strand
TGAAGCCTCCGAGTGGTCCTCAAGGGCAGCCCCATGTAGAGAGCGTTGCAGTAATCTAAACGGGAGGTCACGAGCGCATGAGTGACTGTGCGTAGGGCATCTCGGTCCAGATAGGGTCGCAACTGGCGCACCAGGCGAACCTGGGCAAAAGCCCCCCTGGTCACGGCTCCTATATGATCTTCAAAATTGAGTCGTGAATCCAGGAGGACGCCCAAGTTGCGAGCCCTATCAACGGGGGGTAACACCTCACCCCCCATCGTTAGAGATGGAATAATTTGGTTAACCCGAGATGCCGATATGCACAGCCACTCAGTCTTGGCGGGATTGAGACGAAGCCTGTTTCTCCCCATCCAGACCTGGACCGCCTCCAGACAACGGGACATCACGGAGAGGGCATCGCTGGGTTGGTTCGGGGTGGAAAGAAAAAGTTGGGTATCATCAGCGTACTGATGATACCCCACCCCGAAACCACGAATGATCTCGCCCAGCGGCTTCATATAGATGTTGAACAGGAGAGGCGAGAGAACCGACCCCTGAGGGACTCCACAAATGAGAGGCCTCGGGGCGGATCTCTGCCCTCCCGTCAACACCGACTGCGAACGGCCCAGGAGATAGGAGGAGAACCACCGTAAAACGGTGCCTCCCACTCCCAACCCCCTGAGACGCCGCAGTAGGATACCATGGTCGATGGTATCAAAAGCCGCTGAGAGATCTAATAGGACTAGGACAGAGGAACAACCCCTGTCCCGAGCCCTCCAGAGATCATTCACCAGCGCGACCAATGCCGTCTCCGTGCTGTATCCGGGCCTGAAGCCCGATTGGTACGGGTCCAGATAATCAGTTTCCTCCAGGAACAGAGGGAGTTGATGCGCCACCACACTCTCAACAACCTTCGCCAGAAAGCGAAGGTTGGAGACTGGACGATAGTTATTTAAGACAGCCGGGTCCAGGGCAGGCTTTTTGAGGAGGGGTCTCACCACCGCCTCCTTCAAAGCGGCAGGGAAGACACCCTCCTCCAAAGAAGCAGCTATTACTGCCTGGAACCAGCCTCGTGTCTCCTCCCGGGCCGCATAAACTAGCCAGGAGGGGCACGGATCCAATAAACAAGTGGTGGTGCTCAACCTCCCCATGATCCTGTCCACATCATCAGGGGAAACAGGATCGAACTCAGTCCAGATAACATGCTCAAGACCGTCCGATTCCTCCACGTCAGATTCTGCCCAGTCAGAGTCCAGACCGGTCCGGATCTGAGCGATTTTGTCCGCAAGATGATGACTAAACTCCTCGGCTCGTCCCTGTAAGGGATCCTCCCTCACCTCCTGGTTAAGAAGGGAGCGAGTCACCCTAAACAGGGCGGCCGGGCGATTATCTGCGGACGCGATGAGGGCAGCGAAGTAATTAGACTTCGCCGTCCTTATCGCTGCAAGATAAGACCTTATGAAGGATCTTAACTGCAATCGGTCAGATTCTGATCGGCTGGACCTCCAACCGCTCTCTAGGCCCCGTCTCCGACGCTTCATCTCCCGGAGCTCCGCAGAGAACCATGGAGCCCAACGGGATCTGCACCGGGTCAGAGGTCGCAAGGGTACAACACAGTCAAGTGCCCCGGAGGCCGCCCTTTCCCAGGCATCCACCAGGGCATCGACTGGGCTGTGGGTAAGGGCGATGGGTATAGACCCAAGCGCCATCTGGAACCGTTCCGGGTCCATTAGGCGCCTGGGGCGGAACCACCTGGTTGGTTCCGCAGCCCAGCGGCGGGGGGTGGCGTAACGGAAGACCAGCCGCAGGAGATAATGATCTGACCATGACAGGGGAACAATGGTTGGTGAACCCCCTCCCAGATCATCCAACCACTGTCCAGACAGGAACACCAGGTCGAGAGTATGATCCCCCACATGAGTCGGGCCCTCAATAACTTGGGTCAGGCCCATGGTCGTCATGGAGGCCATGAACTCCCGAGCCAACTCAGACGACCCTCCCAGTGAAGGCAGGTTGAAGTCACCCAGAACTATAAGCCTGGGGAACTCCACCGCCAACCCTGAGAGAGTATCGAGCAGCTCGGGCAGGGCTGTTGCCACACAGCTGGGCGCCAGGTATGTGAGCAACAAGCCCAACTGAACCCGAGAACCACATCTCAGGAGGAGGGATTCACTCCCGGCCGTTTGGACAATGGTGGTCTCCCGCGGACATAAAGTCTCCCGGATAACCACTGCCACCCCACCGCCCCTACCCTGAGCCCGTGGCTGGTGTAGCACACGGAAACCTGGAGGGCATAACTCAGTCAGAGGAACCCCTCCCTCCGAGCCCAACCAAGTCTCCGTAATGCACGCCAGATCCGCACATTCCTCCTCAATCAATTCCTGAATGAGGGGAGCCTTATTAACGACGGATCTGGCGTTAAAATAAACCAGCCTAAGCTCAGGGGCCTGATCACCCTCATCCCCGGGCAAAGGGTGCTAACCGGAGGGTCGGAGCGCGCCACCGCACGTAGACAGCGGGGGCGCGATCCCAGATGTTGATATGGCCCTCCGTGCAACCACCTGCTGCCATTCCCTATCGTCGTGGGGATTTGAAGCCCCACCCCAACATTCACAGAACCAGCAACCACCTCCCCCAACCCCGTTTCGTTGGGATCCCTAACAGTCCCAGGCTGAGCGCCGGTTAATGATTCCCTCCCCAGTCTATTATCCCTCCCCCTCCCTAACCTTTTAAAACAACCGGCTAAAAAATGTATCAGGGGCCTCTTAGCGTGTCTCAACACTAGGCCCCTGTCTAGGCCCAGCCACCTCTCAGAGTCCCAGCAATTGGGCTCGTCATTAAGGGGAGAGTGGAAACAGGCGGCTGGTCGTGCCCAAGAGGGAAAAACCCCCCTAAGGGCATACAGATCAGCTCCAGAGTAACGATAGCAAACCATAAAACAGTAGCATATCCACATAGGGCAAGATTACAATTATTTACAATGGGTGAATCAATAAGATGATGGTGTCTAGATGGAATAATATTAAGTCCGGTAGATGTATCTCTCAGTCTCTCAGTCTACCAGTCCAGCTCAGCTCTCACCTGAGATGGCGCAGGGAGGAAGCCCCAGCCGTCCTCTCACTCCGGCTGAGGAGTCCAACCTGAGGTGGAGAGAGCAAAGAGTCCAGGGCCGGGTCTGCCCCAACTGGTCTCTCACACCAGTGGGGCGGTCGATGAACAATCCAAGACCGTCCTCCCACCACGGTCAGGTCCAGGCCCAAACCAGACTGTCACTGGGGAGATCTTGATCCAGCCGAGCATTAAAGCGGCCATGATAGCTGCCAGCATAGGAAATAAGTCAGGCCGCTGCCGATCTTCGGGCAGCCGGCCACTGCCGCCATTCCAAAAGGGGGAGCAGAAATGGGCTCTCCCACAAACGTCCACCCGCTGGTCCTAATGATGTTTCCATAGCAAGCAAAAAAGGCGAGCAAGAGACATTCCCAGCAACAATGTAAAATCCAGGCATTTCCCAGCAAGTCCACCGCGACGGGGCAGAAACCGAGGCCGATATCTGGGCCTCAAAGCCACCATCAATCATCCGGAAGAAGAGGGAGGGCTCCGCGTCGCTGAGAGCGGCGCCAGCCAGCTGACAACTCCCGATGGAATTTCCAGGCTGCAGAAACGGTGGAATCAACGCCGCTGCCCCTCAACACAGGGGGAGGGTATCCACGGCGAAGGAAAGAGGAAAAAATGCCTGAGGCAGCACAACAATGTTCTCCAGGCCGGTAGGGCAATAAACGCCACTCTCCGAAGGGGGGGGAAGGGGGGGCTGATACCTGTTTCTAATGGATTCTACTTCAGGCCCCAGGATTTCTTTTTATGAATTCTTTATAATGTTTTTCCCATTAGACCTTTTTATTAGAAGACTTTCTGAGCCTTAAACCCTACTTCTGTCATTTATTTATTTTTTTACTATTTAGGTCAGGAAAATTTCTTTGATACCTGATGTGCCTTGTATATCTTTCCTAGGAAGCTCATACTACTGGGCAGAAAGCGTTTCCCCAGGCACTATTGATCAAAGTCACCATCTTTCCTTCTTCAGTTCATAACCAAACTCTACCAGTCTGATCTGTGTAACCGCACTATTGACATGACAGCCACCTAAAACATTAGCCTCATCGCTCACCTCTTCCACCCTCAGTTTGACTCTGCAAATTTCCTATTTTTTCCCTCCAATTTTGGGTTGCCATACACTTGCTCAGGAGGGGGAAAAGTGCAGCGCTGTGAAGAGCAAGCAGCAAAATGACATATACAGAAAATGGTCTTATTTTTCTACCACTACATTGCATCCTTCCCCATTGAGGAAAAAATGGTACTGGTAGAACACACATCCTGAAATTCTTCTAAGAACTCATTTAACTTGGTGAATATAATTATATTCAGGAAACTGACAGGAGTGCCAAAGTAAAGTTAGGAAGTATTATTTCACAGAAAGAGTAGTGGAAGCTTGGAACCAACTTCCAGTGGAGGTAGTGGGTTTAAATGTTCTTTGGAATAAACACATATCCATCATCCAACAAAAAATTAAAATACATTAAAAAATACAATAATTAAATAAATCAGAATTAACAGTTAAAAATAATAAATTAAAAAGAAAACAAAAACAAATTTAAAAAAACTCAAAGGGCAGACCAGATGGGCCACTGTGTCTTTTTCTGCCATAGGTTTTCTATGTTTCTCTGAGTCTCATTATATGACTCATTCTTGTGCATCATGTAACCTTCAGCTTTTGCCTTTGAATATGTAGATGGGGAAAATAGATGGTAAAAAACCATCTTATTATAACGCTCTTGTTTAGAATGATCCAGAATGTTTCTAGTGTTTTCTTACTGATATGAAGAAAGGCAGAGGAATGTTTATTATCTCATAAAGCAGACATGTTAAACTCGTAATGTCACGTCACATCGCGCAATGTATCAGGACAGTTTTGCCATTGCCTGCAATGGGGTGGGCACGGCTTCCAGATGACGCGTCCGGCCCGTGTCCAGCCCGCAGGCCAGCAGTTTGACACCCCTGCCATAAAGAGATATACAGGTTGAATGGTGCCATTGCCTAATGGTGAAGACACTCACCTCCCACTCAGAAGGTTGAAAGTTCAATACTAGGTGCAAATAAAAAATATATCTGCTACAAACTCCATGTGGCGTCAGGAAGGGCAGCAAGCCAATAAATGCTCAGCTACTTCAGTTGCCCTGACTCTACCTAAATTAAGGCACTAAAGGGTCATGAAAAGGGAGGTTTTTTTAAGGAAATATATGCCAATGCTGAAAGAGAATGTGTTAAGATTATATCCTCAGTACATATTTGATGCAAAAAGTGTAGATTTCCTTATGATATATCCTATGCTCTTTCTACAGATGTAGAATTGTTCCACTTATACGGAAATGTTTTGAGTAATTTCATAATATTAACAAAACAATAACATGTTCTTAATCTGAAGAATGAGGACTGCAGAATGTGGCCTTATAAAAATTCAGATTATTTTTTCAGTGATAGCCTTTCTGATTAGATACAGCTTTTTAAGATACTGGGTTGAAAGCATCTGCTCAACACTCAGTTTAGTGACCATTTTAACAGCAACTGAATTTGTGGCTTTCTTTGTGCACAGCTTACGCCATTTCACTTTTTGTAATATTAAAATATTAGTTATTTTAAAATATATATTAAATATGCATTCATTCATAATAAACACTTTGCTGGTCATTTATGTATCTGAGTTTCATTTAAATCCTTGGCTATTACATAGCAAGCATTTTAAAAAAATTAAAGTCCAAACCGTATTTATTAACATATAAGCTTCAAAGATAGCTGGAATATTGGGGAAAAAATCTGCTTACACTCATCAATTAATTGGCAGCTCTTCAAGCTGCAATGACAAGCAAATATTCAAGAGAAAACTGATCAACATTTTGTCTCTCCCCATCAAGCGATGCTGAATAGTATGAACACACTGCTTTTAACAGCAAACATTTATCTTTACTTTTTTTAAAAAAAAATGTTTTTTTAAAATAGAGATACTTTTATTATTTACTACGATGAACTGTGTTCTCTTTAAGCTAATAGCCACCCTGAATCTACTCATTGATTTGCACAGAAAAATTAGACATCCTGAGTCTATTTGGCAAAATTCCTCCAGCGTGAGGGTCTGGAAGTCATGCCCCTAGCTTGAACTCCTTCAAGCAAGTTCATAATAAATCTGACACTCCATAAAGTAACCACTTCCATTAGCGCCCTACTGCTGCACCAGCCAAAACCTTGCAACCAGATACCTCAACACTTTTGAGCTGCCCAGCCGAGCCTGACTCCATACTGGGTTCTCAGAAATTCCATCTTAGATTCCCTTCACCCTGGAGAGTGCAATACGTCATACTAAATTATATATATTAAAAAGCAGTATATTGCAATCACTGTGAAAAAGAGCCTAGCTTCTTCTATCAAGGTATTTTGCTTGGAACAGAAATTGTGACGATGTTAAAGGAAAGAACCAAATTCAGATCTTTTTTTTTTCTTTTTTGCGGTTGTTGGGAGTTTACAAACTGAAAAAACTTTCAGCTATTCCAGTAAAAGGTATGAAATGGATCTGCTAAGTCTTTGCCTTTGTTCCTAAATGACAGCTTATCGATACAATAGAAAGTAAAGCTTATTATCTATAGCATTTAGGGGAGATAAAAACACTTTGTTTGCACCAAATAAGTACAAATTTTGCACCTTTCATTTTTATTTATTCATTAAATCCATGTAGATCTTCCCTCCATTTGAGCTGAATAGTGAGCTCCTGCCATTTACTGGAAGGAAAAGTGAATGTTTCATGACTTGCAAGTTACATTTTTTTTTTTTTTGGATCATGGATAAATTCTACTGACATTAAACCCTGGACTGGATGAATCAGAGGTGGCCTGGGAATTTTTAAAGCCTAGAGCAGGGGTCCCTAATCCACGATCAGCGGCCCAATAGTGAGCTGCAGTCCATTGGGAACCAGACCACATAAGCAGCAGGAGAGCATGCAAAACCATCCCTTATCTCCCTGCCCCCTGCCCACTACTGCTGTCCATCCACAGAGCCAAGAAGGTTGGGAATAGCTGGTCTAGAACTAAGTCCAAGCCAGGTGCTACTCTTAGCAGAATCACTGAAATCAATAGGCTATTTTGTTAGTGGGATTTTTTTTAAATATGACAGAATAGAGCTAGATTTTTATTTCATGGGGAAAAACAAAGGAAGAAGATATATTCATATGGAAAAGAGATTCCATGGTATTTTAGTTCATGCACAAAGTCTACCATTAAATAAAAGTTATTGTGATACAAAGCCTATGTTTTATAAATCCAGAAAGATTACTGCATCTGTTTATCTAGCTAGCATACACATGATTGTTTATTGTGCTTTTCACATTGAAAAATCATTGGATGAATCTTTCAAACAAGATTCTTAACATCATTGAAGATCTGTAACTCCCTGCACCTTTGCTAACGTAACTGCATTAAAAGAAAACAGGCTGATTCAGTGAAGTATCAGACATCTTATTATACAGTAAAGTCTTACACATATCCAAGGCGTCTTAGTGGTTTTGCCTGGAAAAATGTATTATTCTAAAAATAATGTCATTGTCAAGTGAGTGTTGCAAAAATGATAGCTCATAATAGGCGGTCTGGGTTTGGATGGGGAGAAACACGCTTCGTCTCAATCCTGCCAAGACTGAGTGGCTGTGCATACCGGCATCTCAGACTAACAAATCTTTTCCATCGTTAACTATGGGGGGGTGAGGTGTTACCCCCCAATTGATAGGGCCCGCAACTTGGGCGTCCTCCTTGATTCACGGCTCAGTTTGGAAGATCATATAGGAGCCGTGCCCAGGGGGACTTTTGCCCAGGTTCGCCTGGTGCGCCAGTTACGGCCCTATCTGGACCGAGATGCCCTACGCACAGTCACCCATGCACTCGTGACCTCCCGGCTAGACTACTGCAATGCTCTCTACATGGGGCTGCCCCTGAGGACCACTCGGAGGCTTCAGCTGGTGCAGAAAGCAGCCGCGCGAGTTGTGATGGGAGTCTCCTGATACTCCCATGTAACACCTCTTCTCCGCGAGCTGCATTGGCTTCCAGTTGCCCTCCGGGTGAGATTCAAGGTGCTGGTGATGACCTATAAAGCCCTAAATGGCATGGGCCTGGATTATCTGAGGGAGCACCTGCTGCCAGCGTCAATTTCCCATCGTCCTGTGTGCTCCCACAGAGAGGACCTCCTCAGGGTACCGCCGGTCAAGGATTGATGATGGGTGATCCCCAGGGGGAGGGCATTCTCTGTGGATGCGCTTGCCCTATGGAATCAACTGCCAACGGAACTCCGGACTGCCCCCGACCTTCGTTCATTTTGCCGGGACCTAAAAACCTGGCTCTTTGAGCTATCTGGTCTGGACTGAGGGGTTTAATGTTTTTAAATTGTGATTTTAATTTTTTTGCGGCTAGACTTAATTTAATTTAATTTTAATTTTATATTGTATTGTTTTTAAATTTTGTCTTGTAAACCGCCCTGAGTCCTTTGGGAGTAGGGTGGTATATAAACCAACCAACCAACCAACCAACCAACCAACCAACCAACCAACCAACCAACCAACTAAATAAATAAATAAATAAATAAATAAATAAATAAATAAATAAATGTGTGTGTGTGTGTGTATATATATATTGCTGTATTCAGCCTTTGAGTTGCTGGTGGACATTGTACTAATACTGCATGATAACAAAAATTGGCAGTGTTTTAACATACCTAGGCAGAACACATACATTGAAAAAGTAATTACTGATAGACAGAAAAATAATCACCAGGTTTATGATAAAAGTAGGAAGATGTCATTATGGATTAACAACATCCGCTTTGTACCATGTTCTTCAAATGTATAATCAGCCACAGGCAGCTCTAATTTTTGTTCTGGACAACTGCAAGAATTTTTATTAAGAAATGAAAATAAACATGAGCTGTGGTGGCACAGTGGCTAGAATGCAGTATCGCAGGCTAATTCTGCTAATTCTGGGGTTCAGCCCTTCCTAGTTCAAAGTTGACTCAGCCTTCCATCCTTCCGAGTTGGTAAAAATGAGGACCCAGATTGTTGGGAGCAATATGCTGACTCTGTAAAACTGCTTAAAGAGGGCTGTAAAGCACTGTGAAGCAGTATGTAAGTCTAAGTGCTATTGCTATAAAAATAAAACTAGATGACTCCAGCAAGAACACAAAGATGATATTTGAATTGTTCTGAATGAAACTTTGAAAGGCAATGACACTCTATAGCATAACACAAATACATAAAAGAAAGAGAGAGAGAAAAGACTACAATTAGCTCACTTTTCCAGTTACCTATATTGTTGTGGCCTTTATGAGTTCAAATAAAAATACTGAATTAACTATATGTTTAAGCGTATGGCTGCCCCACACATTTTATTACTCTGGGTGACTAACAACACTTTAAAAATTATCTAAGAAACCAGCAAAGCAATATATAATATCAGTACATCAGCACTAACTAAAAACATTTCTCATTCACATTGTACAAGTCAGGCTTACTATCCCATCCCCAGTTCAAATGGCAGAAAAATATCACATTTATCCATGTGCAACCTCTTGCTGGCTTCCTCATTGACTTTGTCGGAAGCTGACAGGGAAGGTCATAAATGACAATAATGGGGTCATGGGATGCTGCAAAGTTGTAATCGTGAGCCAGTTTCCATACACCCAGATTGAGATCATGTGAACACAGGGGTGCTGCAACTCTTATAAATTCAAGATTGGTAATAAGTACCGCTCATTCAGTGCTGTCACAAGTGCAAACCATTGCTGAATGAGTGGGTGTTAAGTGAGGACTATTTGTGCTCTTCTCTTTAAGCAAGGGCTGAATGACCATGCATGAGGAAAGTGTTAATCTGGATTTCTAGAAGCTTAAGTAAGCTCCTTCTGATTCTTTGATTCTATAAAAAAATTGCTCTTTCATAGGTAGGAAAAATGCTGACATTTGGAAGAGATATTTGTTGGAGACTATCATTAGTTTCTTCTTTATTTATAAGTTTATCCTACATAACAGTAAGTTCCTTGGGTTGCTTGATTTAACATTTAATAAGAATACAATGAGAAAGAGAATGACATACAAACGCACAATGGAAAATGCAGGATGAAACCGAAAGCTACAGCCAACACTACGGATTTCCACTTAAGTCAGTGGGGTTCCCCCTTATCCCCCCTTCCAGCTTTTGCATATGCTTTACATCTGCTATAGGTCTCCCAACCATCTGGAGCTGATTTAGGCCTGGAGATGCAGGAGGAATAGGACTTCATTCTGTCCATGGTTTTCTGCTCTCCACTGTGGCACGAGTTTATGTTTTTAAATAAATATATTTCTTCAGGAAAAAAGAAAATTCAACATGGGCTCTTTTTTTCATAATGGCTCACTGGACAGCATTATCATCAACTTCTTGCAATGATCTGCTTCAGTATGATTAAAAAAAGATCAAATGCCAGCTACGTTTTCTGATTATGGAATAAACTGAAGAAGTTTGGCTTCCTTATGGAAGTAATGTTTTGCCCATCCCCTCCAGAAATTGGTAACAGCAAAGCACAATTGATAATCCAACATAATTTATCCTCTTTTGTTAGCAGAGCAAATCGCTTCCTTATGATTCAACTTGTTCTTTCCATAGCCGTTTAATTCTTTGAATTATGAAATGATTTGCAAAAATGACCCCTGCATCCACAACCAGTTTTGCAACTCCCCTCTCAAATGTGATGCTCTTATTCAGAAAGAAATTGTAACTGTATACTGTAGTTTCACATATTGCAACTGTTGATTTTCTTGGAGTGAGGGTTATTGTTTTTTTTTTCCCACCACAATGCTTAATTTGACTTTTGCTCAAGCAGTAAGGTTTTTTCGGTGTGTCCTCAAATTCTTGATTTTTCTTTGCTTTTGAATTTTGGCTTCTCTCTTAAATCTGCCTCCTGGTTTGACTGCTAACTCTCATCAGCACCTCTGCTCATTTGTTTCTTGTCTATTTTCTGCACAGAGGTGACTTAACAAAGTCAAATCTGAAAAATTAGGATTTTGGAGGAGAAATAATGAGGAAAAACAAGGGTATGTGGATAAGACAGGAATTCTTGACTTTATGAAACCCCTTATACATAAACATACAATAATCATAGACATTTCTTGTGAGTATAATTAAGAACAGAAAATAAATTAATTCAATTAAATGCTTTACACAAAATCTTCCAACAATCTTGTGAATCCATATGTGGAAATTGTCCCTGTTCAAATATTGGTGAATATATTAATGTATTCACCAAAGAAAAATATGCACAAATACGCAATATGTTGTATAGAAAGTTTGCTTGAGCAATGTATGTATATCAGAAAACATGTATAGATAGTCCTCAACTTACATGTGATCAAAATTCAGGCGCTTGGCAACTGGCATGTATTTATGATAGTTGCAGTATCCCAGGGTCATGTGAACACATTTTGCAACCTTCTGACAAGCAAAGTCAACATTGATAAGTTCAGGCAAGGACCCGGACTGACAAAATGGTGTAATGAGAAACTGAACAAAATCAAAATTGATAGGTTCACCTGTTATTTATTTATTTAGCGTATGGCTGGTCCCACTGTGTTTAGCTATAACTGAAAGGAATTCTATTTTTGGTTCTGGTATTTTACATACTGTATTTATTTATTTACTTATTTATTTTATTGGATTTGTATACCGTCCTATTCCCGTAGTTCTCAACCCAACTACTCCAAAGGAAAGAATATTTTCAGTAGAACCTTTCATAAGCAAGTGGCTTCTCATAAGCAAATACCTAGTTAGAAAAAAAAATACATATTCTAACCTCTGGATAAATTTTTGAAATTCAAGAGCCCTTAACCAATTTTTTCAACCTACAAACAGAAAAATAAGAAATTACTGCAAGTGCTTGCTTGATGTCATGCACATTATTGAAATCCTTTAGAACAGACATGTCAAACACAAGGCCCGGGGGCCGGATTCGGCCCGCGAAGTGGTTTCATGTGGCCCGGGAAGCCATCCTGGAAACAGTGAGGGAATGGCCCCCACTGCCTTGGCCCTGGCCCAGAGACCCTCCTTCTGCCAGAGACCCTCAGATCTGTCCCACTCCTGCCCAGGCCCACATAGACACCCTTGATGCGAATGATGTAGAGCCGGCCATGCCCACCCAGTAGGCCATATGCACTCTAACCATGCCTGCCCAGTAGGCCATACCCACCCGGCCCTCAATGAAATTGAGTTTGACACCCCTGCCTTAGAACCTTTTCCTTCTATATGATATGCCATGAAGTTATTAATTAACATAGATAAATAACCGAGAACTTACTCACTTGACCCTTCATCTATGGTTGTATAGTCTTAGATAATCCAATTAACAGAAGTTTGCAAGCATGGAGAGATACTGAAGGGATTATGAAGCCTTAAATTCATATTTCTCTCACTGCCATTTTCTTGTTCTAGCAGATAAGATCAAACTATGAGATTTTTTTATTATTATTATTATTTTGAATACACTCAAGCATTTCTTTTCAAGTGAAACCTAAGAGAAATCTGATTCTACTGACAGGAAAACATTCTATCAGAATATAGTTATAAAGTACCATTTGCATACCAGAACTGAGATTTGATTTGATTTGATTTCCAACTTCATCAGATAAATTGAAACCATCCTAACAAGGTGCAGTGAACTATAAAGCCACTGAGCAGCCCTACACTTTCATCAAGATCGATAATTTCATTCTGGATCTGGGGAGAACATCTTCTAAATCACATTTTAATGCAAATGTTCAAATCTCATGCTTTGAAAGTAACGTGTGAAATCAAACAGTTAATTTTAAAAGTTTGCATTACTTACAGTTTCATGAAGAAATTTAAACAAAGTATAAAGATGCAGGAAGGGACGCGGTGGCTCAGTGGGTTAAGACGCTGAGCTTGTCGATCAGAAGGTCGGCAGTTTGGCGGGTCGAATCCCGAGTGCTGCGTAACAGAGTGAGCGCCTGTTACTCGTCCCAGCTTCTGCCAACCTAGCAGTTCGAAAGCACGTAAAAATGCA
>JAKJMR010013127.1:0-30544 GCA_024449315.1 Daboia siamensis | reverse complement strand
GGGGGGGGATCAGTCTCAGGATAATAGCTTTGCTTTTGGGGGTTCCCCTCCCCAGGGCTTTTTTTCTCATAGAATGCTCAGAACAGAGTTCCGGCACCATTTTTAGATGAAACCTTGTAGGGTATGCAAGGCGAGTTGTATGACATGTGCAAGTTCCGGCACTTTTTTCTTTTACAAAAAAAGCACTGCCCCTCCCCCACAGTGAGAAAGTGGTAGTCTAGGTCAAGAAGGAGACACCTCTTTTCTCCTAGGACAGGGGTAGGCAACCTTGGCTCTCTTATGACTCGTGGACTTCAACTCCCAGAATTCCTGAGCCAGCCATGCTGAGGGGAAAGGGAGAGGTTTCCAAGCTTAGCCATGATGGCTCAGGAATTCTGGGAGCTGAAGTCCACGAGTCATAAAAGAGCCAAGGTTGCCTACCCCCATCCTAGATTCGTGTCAGTCCTGAGGCACAAAGAGATACCAGACAATGACAGGTAGTCTTCTACTTATGACCACAATGGAATCTGCCCATTACGGAACTTCAGATGTGGGTCGTAAGTCCCCTTTTTCAGGTAGGCTATCAAGCAACCTTTTGTAAATTGGGGACTGGCTGAACACTGAATATAAGACTAAATAAAAGAAGACATTCCAGGGACTGGCGTCTTAACTCTGGTAATCAGTTTATCTCCCAGGTTCAGCTCTAAACAGATGGCTGAAATTCCACAGGCCAGTATCACTGCTTCCTGCTACAAAGATTAGCCAGGAGTCTGGTCCTACCAGGCAGGCGGTGCTCCAGATATCAGCTGGGGTGCTGTAATCTAATCCAAGGAGAACCTCCAGAGCTCTGTAGGGCTGGGTCTGGATCTTTTTGGAGAATGGTTTATACTGGAATAGAAGAAACAAACAATGGAGATATTGAGGGTGCATTCTCACACATCCCTTTAGATCCAAGTGATGCTCTAGTAAGCCAATCATCCCAAGGACTGGGTGAGCTTAGACAGGATCATGTGCCCTGTAAGATCCTCAAAGAACACAGAATTTATTGTGGAGTTAAGATAGAGAGCCATCTGTTTGAAGAAAGGCAGAAGTGTTTAGATTTAACACTTAGTTACAAGAAAAGATGACTAAGGCTGCAACCCTCAGCAGAAGTTCCATTAACACAGTTAACAGATTTATTTCTGAGTAAGCATGTATTCTAAGGGTGTTAGTTGCGAAGTCGTGTCTGATGCATCGCAACCCTATGGACAACGTTCCTCCAGTTTATAAAGACGGAGGCAGGATTCTAACCATTGGTGGCGCAGAGGTTAGAATGCAGTATTGCAGGCTAACTGCCCACTGCCAGAAGTTCAATCCTGACTGGTTCAGCTTTCCATCCTTCCGAGGTGGGTAAAATGAGGACCCGGATTGTTGGGCAGCAATATGCTCACTCTGTAAACTCACTTAGAGAGGGCTGCAAAGCACTGTGAAGCAGTATATAAGTCTAGGTGCTTTTGCTACTGCTATCCAGCGGCAGCACCAGAAATGAAAAAACCCTAGCTCTCACTTTTAAGCAACACTGAAACTCATGGATAACTTTAGGTAGTCCTCGACTTATGACCACAATTGAGCCCCAAATTTCTGTTGCTAAGCGAGACAGTTGTTAAATGAATTTGGCCCCATTTTATGACCTGCCTTGCCACCATTGTTAAGTGAATCAGGGCAGTTGTTAAGTTAGTAACATGATTGTTAAGCAAATCCGATTTTCCCATTGACTTTGCTTGTCAGAAAGCGGGCAAGGAAAGTCACAAATAGTGATCACATGACCCTGGGATGCGGCAACAGTTGGAAAGAGATGCCGGTTGCCAAATGTCTGGATTTAGATCAAATGACTGTGGAAATGCTGCAAATGTCATAAAGGCAAGGACTGGCTGTGACTTTTTTCAGTGGTGTGGTAATTTCAAAGGGTCACTAAAGAAATGGTTGATGTAAGTTGAGGACTACCCATACATACATCATTTTTCAAACTTACATGCTCCAAACTGCAAGAACTGGCTTTTCTATCTTGAGAAATGAAATTATACAAATTCATAGAGATCAAGCTTGTGAATATTTAATGCAGGGGTCTTCAAACTTGGCAACTTTAAGACTTGTGGACTTCAACTCCCAGAATTCCTCAGCCAGCCATGCTGGGAGTTGAAGTCCACAAGTCTTAAAGTTGCCAAGTTTGTCCTAGAGAACCATTATCTCTTTTTTTTATTTAGCCAGGATTGACATGTTCTAGTCACCAAGTCATCTCAGGCATCTAAGTCATTAAACTACATTTTTATGACTTACAGCAGACGTGTCAAACACAAGGCCCGGGGGCTGGATCCGGCTCGCAAAGTGGTTTCATGTGGCCCACAAAACCATCCTGGAAAGAGTGAGGGAATGGCCCCCACTGCCTTGGCTCTGGCCCAGAGACCCTCCTTCTGCCAGAGACCCTCAGATCTGTCCCACTCCTGTCCAGGCCCCCAAAGGCCCCCTTGATGCGAACGAATGTAGAGCTGGCCACGCCCACCCAGTAGGCCATACGCACTCTAGCCACGCCCACCCAGTAGGCCACGCCCACCCTGGCCACGCCCACCCAGCCCCCTGAGGGCAACCGCAATACTGATGCAGCCCTCAATGAAATTGAGTTTGACACCCATGACTTACACAGTGTTCTGTGGGTCCAGCCATTTACGGCACCATGCCAATAGCACAAAGTGTGAACCCACTCAAAGGGTTTTCAGATGTGGGGAAAAGAAGCACAAGAGGAGAGGTTGGTTATATAGACTCACGGTCCAGCATGCACTTCCCAGGTCTGCAATTTTCACTCCCATTTTCATGAGGTTGCAGCAGTCCAGAAGAGCTGCTGGGCCATCTAGAGCAAAGCCACACAAAGAAATCAGCTGAAGCTCTTTCTTGGAGGTCCAGCTGCACCTCCGAGCCCAGTTCCTATCTGTCATATAGTAGCATCGACCCCAGTTGCAGCTGTAGTTGGGGCATCTGCAGAGGAAGAGCCAAAATGTCAAGGGGATGCCTATCATCACCCTGTCTCATTGCAGTTCAGGTGGGACCAGCTGCTGTTAAACTCTCCCCCACCCTGAACCAGCTTTTCGGCCTTTATCTTCAGCAGGTAGAAAAAAGATTTCATACTTGATGGGTTTTCCTCAGTCCCTCCCCTTTTTGAACCATGTCTTTCAGACGGCAAGCTATTATTCCAACTTGAGTTCAGCCGAAGAGAAATATACAGTACTGTATAGATGCAATACATGCAATACATAATGAATCCTTGTCACTTAAAAACAGGGCTTTTCAACCAGTGGTACGGGTACCACCTGTGGTACATTGGCACCTGGCAGTGGTACGCGGCCATCCTAGAAAAGTGGTAGCAGGGGAGGGGAATGAGCTGAACCGGTGGTAGCGCCGCACAAGCCTAAGCAAGAGACAGCTGGAGCTGCAGGGCTGTCAGGGCTCAGCGGAAGCAAAAGGATCAGCGACAGGCTCCAGCTGGAGCGCGGCGCTGATCCTGGGGCTTCCGCTGAGCCCAGAAGAAGCGCCGATCAGCTGGAATGTTGCAGCATCTCCAGGGTCTTGTGATTTACATTCAGATGCTTGGCAACTGATTCGTATTTTAGATGGTCAGTGTCCCAGGGTCATGTGAAGTGACCCAAATCTGCTGCAACCACCCAGCAGACGGGGGGAATAAAAACCAAACACCCCCACCCCACCCCCGCTGCCAATCCTCAACAGAAATGCTCACAACAATGAAAACCTCGGACAGGAGGAAGAGCGCCACCGGGCAGGCAGGCAGGTGTCTTGCTCGGCTGTGGCCTTGGCACTTTTTTTAGTGCCATTGTAACTTCAAACAGTCACTAAGTGAACTGTTGTAAGTCAAGGACTACCTGTACTTCATCACTTTTTTCCTTTTTTGGGGGGGGGTGTCAAGTTTTTGACACCCTGCTAGGCGACTGGTGGTACTCGGTTGTTGCCATATCCTAAAAGTTGTACAATGGGTGAAGAAGTTGAAAAGCCCTGACTTAAAAACTTAGGAGGTTCCAGAAATCAAAGCAGGGGGGGCGGGCGGGGCTCTTATGGCCAAAGATATGTTCAACCTGTGAGCTGTGATTGGTTGGTTGGGTGTTTTTTTGTGTGTGTTTTTTTTTTGATTGGGAGAGTGACCACAATTTGTAAAATGAAAAGCAGTCCACAATGTAGTTGGTTTTGGGTAGCTGGGTGAGAGCTGTAGGGTACTTGATCAACGGAATGAGGGATATTCAAAACAAAAGCTACCCTATATTATAGGCTGCAAAATCCAGACAGCCACTAGAAGCTGTTCAGATGTCTTGCAACCAGAATGTGGTAGCCCTCCTGTCCTTGAGACCACCCAGTGAAATCATTCATGGAGCAGAGCACGATTAAAAAATGCTGCAAGTCTCTGCCTCTGGATCCCGGTTCTTCCTGCCTAAAAGTAGGCTGGGGATCCAGAGCCCTCCTCCTGAATATGGATTCCAGGCTAGGTAGCATAGCTGATCGCCAGGGAAGACGGGAGCTGGAATCCAAACACAGAAGGCCACAGGGAGGATTGTCCAAGGGCAGAGAATGATGCCTGGTCTCTGGTCTCCATCCCACTGTTAGATGTTGACAAGAGCTGTGGTGAAGCTTGTCCTCTCTGCATCTCCCACCATCTTCTACACAGTGGAAATGTTTCACTCTGCCTAAAGGCTTGCTGGCTTTGGACCTGCTCCCTACAGTGAGCTCCTGAGACTCCTGAGAGAGCACGGGCTCCTTAGAAATTGCTACCCTCTCCACACCAAGCCCAAACCTACCTCCTGTCCTGGGTTTGTGGTTTCCTCCCAGGCTGTGTTGCCAAGAAACCATGTTGTGCAGGCTTTCTTCAGTAACATACAGCAAGATGTTGTCTGGTTTGATGTCTGTGTGGATGATGCGACATTCCTTGTGCAGGAAATTTAAACCTTGGAGTATCTGCATTAGCCAGATGAGAAAGGCAGTCAGTGGCCCAAATTCTATCCACTGAGACCAGCTCAAGGTAACGACTCGCCGGTCAGCCTTGATCCCTGGCAAATGATCTTTGGTAGGGCATATAATTTCCTTGACCCACAGGATAACAGCGGTTTGCCCTTCTTTCACTGTCAGGTATAGCTTTTCACCACCCAAAGACTAACCAGTTCTAACTCTGCTTGGCTTCTATTTATGCACTCTCTAGACTGGCCTGCCCCAGTGTTAACTAGGAAAGGTTTGCCTCCATTTATTTCCGAAAACTTCTTTGTGTTTAAATTGTTTCTTCTCAAGCCTCTGATTCGGATCAAGGGAAAGCAGGTTTAAAATGGCCATCCAGAGACTCAGTGTTTTCCCCACAGTGGCTAGCTTTGGGCATCAGAGCCATAATGGGGCTGATTGGTCTTGGCATGACCATTTGTTAGCCGTTGATTACGGCTTAGCCGTTGAGTGAATTATGCCAATTATGATTTAAACACATTCAAGATCAGCACAGCCTGTGAAGAAAACAAACTCTCATCCCTGTGCAGATAACCAATGTTGAGCAGAGATACCTTGTCCTCAGTTGTGAATCTGCTAGAACAACAGTCCCCAACCTTTCCCGTTCTGTGGAGCAGCAGTGGAGGTGGCCGCTGGGGAGGAGGTGGGTGGTGGGTGTGGATGGGAGGGGATAGTTTCATGTACACAACCTAATCCCGCATGTGTGCAAATGGAACTTTGTGCGCTCGCCTGCCACTTGCATGCCCCACTTTCCAACAGGCCATGGACCAGTAGCGGTCCACAGATCAGGGTTTGGGGACCCCTGTACTAGAATTTGCTTTCATTCCATGGGGGGTTGGGAAGGAAATGAATAGGCAACCAGCTAGTGCCTCTGGGCAGTACGATTCCCCAAAATGTAAGGTATTGACTC
Organism: Daboia siamensis; assembly: GCA_024449315.1. Lineage (NCBI taxonomy): Eukaryota > Metazoa > Chordata > Lepidosauria > Squamata > Viperidae > Daboia > Daboia siamensis. The sequence continues at coordinate 24,633 of JAKJMR010013127.1, read as the reverse complement.
TGGTTTGGGGTGTAGCAGCAACCTAGAATTCATAAGGCTAGGGACTGACTGTGTGCTGTATATGTGTATGTGTCAAAATCTGCAAGATGCAAGGTGTAGTATTGTGACTGAAGCCCTACCCATTGTGCACATGCCTGCAAAGGAGGGTGGTGAGGATGGATCACAATGCCACACCTGCCACCCTGCAGATTATGATGCACCCTCTCCAAAAGCTGCTTCTTTCCATTCTTCAGCTCTCAGGTGAATTTCTACTCACCTGGCGCGTGGCCTTCTTGACAAAGGGCAGAGGGAGGCCTTGGAAACCTCGGATGCTCAGCAAAGTCTGCAGTGAAGGTCCCAGCAGCTCCATCACTAAGCACACATGTGGGGCCAAGTCAGGGATCCACTAACTGAGAATGTTCCTCTAATTCTGAAGTTGTTCTAAAAAGGGGAGGGGGTGGCATGGAGACGGGAGGGGAACCTTTTAGCATGGTACCCCATAAAATGCCAACTGAGACAGTCAAGGGCAAATCCAAGGCTATGCAGGTTTCCAGGCAAGGTTTTTGTTCTGCACAATTGCATCCAGTTTTGGTCACTACCACAATATGAAGAAAGATGTTGAGACTCTAGACAGAGTACAGAGAGGAGCAACAGAGATGATTAGGGGACTGGAGGCTAAAACATATAAAGAACGGTTGCTGGAATTGGATATGTCTAGTTTAACGAAGAGAAGGACGAGGGATGACGTGGATAGCAGTGTTCCAATAGGGGTTGCCACAAAGAAGAGGGAGTCAAGCTATTCTCCAAAGCGCCAAAAGGCAGGAAAAAGAAGCAATGGATGGAAATTAATCAAGGAGAGAAGCAACCTAGAACTAAGGAGAAACTTCCTGACAGTTAGAACAATTAATCAGTGGAACAACCTGCCTCCAGAAGTGGTGAATGCTCCAACACTGGAAGTTTTTAAGAAGAGACTGGACAGCCATTTGTCTGAAATGGTATAAGGTTTCCTGCCTGAGCAGGGGTTGGACCTCCAAGGTTTCTTCTGTTATTGTGTTAAAATCTGTTCCCATGGATGCCCATTGCAGGAATCACTGATTACATTGACCATTGTAATGTTTTGGCTCTTCAGTATGTAATTTTGATTTCTTCTACTATCCTATGCCACACACACACACACACACATCCCAAGACTCCTTTGGGATTGCAGAAGGTTGAAATGTTGCTAAACAACCAAGTAAATTATTGAAAGTTAAAAGATCTCCCCTGCCTGTCTGGAGTCCTCCAGCCAAAGCCACAAGTTCACTGACAGGAGGGAACAGAGAAACCATGTTTAGTCAAGTTCCCTGTCAGGGACAAGCCACGTTTGATGCGGCTCTTCCCTTAAACTCTCTGCCCTGGCAGAGAAATCGCTCTTCTGCCAAGCTGCCACACAGAGGTAGGAGAACAGCTGCAGTGTTATTTCATCACCTCTCTGACCGGTTCGATCTTGTTGGGCTTTTTCCAAGCTGTCACCTGATCAGCAGCGCTTAGCCCACAGCTGTTTTCGGCCCAGTTCTCTGGGGACGCATTCCAAGAAAGAGCAAGTCTTTCCGACCACTTTCTGCATCCTCACCTCTGCGCTCTTTCCTTGTGGGCCTTATCTCCTGCTAATGGAGCCCGAGAGCAGATCTCCGCTCCCTAACGAATCTGTGCAAACCACATAAAAGCACTGTGACTGAATAAAAATAAATAAAAATCAAGTGATATTTTTCTTCTTGCCCTCCATTTTACCGACTGGCCGGGTGTATCTTGTTGCCCTTTCGTTTTACTGATTGGCCAGGCTTTGGTCCCAGGAAGACGGGCTTTTTCCGCAGTGCCTTCTGCTCCAAGGAACAGCCTCCCTTCGGAGATTAGAACGGCCCAAACCCTGTTAGCCTTTTGTAGGGCCCTAAAAACCTGGCCACGTTTCCGTGATTGGAGAGGGGGTGGAGTGGGGTGGCTGAATGTGTTAAGGGCCCCGTTTCCTGGCTATATTGGTAACTAAGTATCTTGCTCCTCTGTATATTTAATTTAGATGTTTCTAATGTTTTTAGTGTTTTAAAATGCTTTTAGTATTTTTGATTGTAATATATTTCTTTTTGAATTGTAAGCCACCCAGAATCATTGACTGGCTATAGCAGACCTGTCAAACACAAGGCCTGGGGGCCAGATCCGGCCCGTGAAGTGGTTTCATGCCGCCCGCAAAGCCATGCTGGAAACAGTGAGGGAACGGCCCCCACTGCCTTGGCCCTGGCCCAGAGACCCTCCTCCTGCCAGAGACCCTCAGATCTGTCCCACTCCTGCCCAGGCCCCCATAGACACCCTTGATGCCAACGATGTAGAGCTGGCCATGCCCACCCAGTAGGCCATACACACTCTAGCCACACCCACCCAGTAGGCCACGCTCACCCAGGCCACACCCACCCGCCCCCCTGAGGGCAACTGCAATGCTGATGCGGCCCTCAATGTAATTGAGCTTGACACCCCTGGGCTATAGAAATTGACTGAATAAATAAATAAACTATCTTCTGTACCCAGAAGCCATCAGTAGCCTTGTCAATGTTACTTCCCCCAACCTGAAACTCTCCAGATGTATGGAGCTACGGTTCCCATCAACAGTTCCCATCAGATAAGGAGTGTTCATTGCAGGAGGAGGACACTCGGTTGGAAGAGAATGCATTCAGAAAATGCAAGGCTGGCCTAGTGGCCTCGTGGTTCCTGTGCTATCAACCAAAGGACATCCCAAAAGGCAAGTGGACTTGTTTTTTCCTTGAAGACATTTCGCTTCTCATCCAAGAAGCTTCTTCAGTTCTGAAATCAAAAGTCAGAACTGAAGAAGCTACTTGGATGAGAAGCAAAATGACTTAGGCCCGGGGTACTTGCGAGACCACCTGCTGCCATTGTCAACCTCCCATCGCCTGGTTCGCTCCCACAGAGTCGGCCTCCTCAGGGTTCCGTTGGCTGAGCAATGCCGGCTGGCGACCCCCAGGGGAGAGCCTTCTCTGTGGGCGCGCCGACCCTCTGGAATGAGTTTATTTATTTATTTATTTTATTAGATTTATATACCGCCCTTCTCCCAAAGGACTCGGGGCGGTGTACAGGGCAATTAAAACATGGCATACAAGGTTAAAAATAAATTAAATTAAATTTAGCCCCAAACCAAGTAAATCAAATTCTAAAATTTAAAATCCCAATCCCTCAGTCCAGGCCGGCAAGCTCAAATAACCAGGTTTACAGGTCACGGAGAAAAGAGCGAAGGGCGGGAGCCATCTGGAGCTCAACCGGTAATTGATTCCAGAGGGCAGGCGTGCCCACAGAGAATGCTCTCCCCCTGGGGGCTGCCAGCCGGCACTCCTTGATTGATGGCACCCTGAGGAGGCCCACTCTGTGGGAGCGCACAGGACAATGGGAAGTTGACGCCGGCAGAAGGTGCTCCCGTAAATAATCCGGACCCCCTATGCCATTTAGGGCTTTGTAGGTCATCACCAGCACCTTGAATCTCACCCGGAGGGCAACTGGGAGCCAATGCAGCTCGCGGAGAAGAGGTGTTACATGGGAGTATCGGGAGACCCCCATCACAACTCGCGCGGCCACATTCTGCACCAGCTGGAGCCTCCGAGTGCTCCTCAAGGGCAGCCCCATGTAGAGAGCATTGCAGTAGTCAATCCAAGAGGTCACGAGCGCATGAGTGACTGTACGCAGGGCATCCCGGTCCAGATAGGGCCGCAACTGGCACACCAGGCGAACTTGGGCAAAAGCCCCCCTGGTCACAGCTCCTATGTGATCTTCCAAACTGAGCTGTGAGTCAAGGAGGACGCCCAAGTTGCGGGCCCTATCTACGGGGGGTAACACCTCCCCCACCATAGTTAAAGATGGAATAGGCTGGATTGCCCGAGATGCCGGTATGTACAACCACTCGGTCTTATCAGGATTAAGTCAAAGCCTGTTCCTCCCCATTCAGACCCGAACCGCCTCCAGGCAACGGGACATCACGTTGCCTCCGGAGCTGCGGATGGCCCCTGACCTTCGGTCCTTCCGCCGTGACCTAAAGACCTGGTTATTCCAACAAGCGGGCCTGGACTGACTATAGTTTTAAATTTGGTTTTATTGGGTTAAGTGTTATGTATTTATTACATTTATAGTTTAATTCTTTTTAAATTTTGTATTTTATGTTTTTTTAAAACTTTTTATTGTTGTGAGCCGCCTTGAGTCTTTAGGGAGAAGGGCGGCATATAAATTTAATAAATTCAAATTCAATTCAATTCAATTCAAAATGTCTTCAAGGAAAAAAACAAGTCCAGCTGCCTTTTGAAAAAGCACTTTTGGGACAACCATGACGTGGATGACTAAGAATCTCCATAAACAGCCAAAGGATATGGAAGCCATTTTCTCCAATCATTTTGAAATCATCCAAAAGGTGGATGACGCAGTCGCTGCCTCGGTCTTTCCTCCGCTTGCTATTCACCTGTCGAAAGAGGAAGAAAAAGGGTTACTGTAGTGTATGCCTTTAAAGCAGACATGTCAAACACAAGGCCCGCGGGCCAGATCCGGCCCGCGAAGTGGTTTCATGTGGCCCAGAGACCCTCCTCCTGCCAGAGACCCTCAGATCTGTCCCACTCCTGCCCAGGCCCCCATAGGCACCCTTGATGCGAACGATGTAGAGCTATCCATGCCCACCCAGTAGGCCATACACACTCTAGCCATGCCCACCCAGTAGGCCACGCCCACCCTGGCCATACCCACCCGGCCCCCTGAGGGCAACCACAATGCTGATGTGGCCCTCAATGAAATTGAGTTTGACACCCCTGCTTTAAAGCATACACGGAAATGTCAGCACAGCAGGGGGCTGGACAGCTCCAGGCTATAACCGCTTTGGCGGGAAAGTCTGAATAGAGCGAGTCGTTGATAGCCCCAGGGCATGGTCAGCTCTGGCGGGAAGCCAGGGTTTAAATCCATTGGCCACCTGCACTGGCGGGAAGCCCAGGTTTAAATCTATTGGTCACCATTCACCTGGGCAGGTATAAAGAGACGCCAGGTAACCCCTTTGCTCCAAGTTCATCCCTGCCTAAATAAAGAATCAAGACCCAGCTCAAGTGTCTGTCTCTCCTTTCAACCACGCTACATTGCACTGGCGACGAAGGTGGGATCCTGCACCGGTCAACGCTAGCCACGGACAGAATCCAATCGGCAGCCCAGACCTAGACGCAGGACGACCGAGACGGCAAAATGGCACAACTGGGTCAGTATCCCCTTTTTAATAGCAACCGCCCAGAGGAGTGGGACGGATTCGTGGGGCAGCTCGAGTGCTACCTACGGGCAAATGGGGTGAAAGATGACTGGCAGAGAGCGGTGGCACTACTCTGCAGCTGCAGCCCGGAAACATACCAGCTGGCGGTCGGTCTCTGCGCACCCGACAACATCCACTCTGTCAGATACAATGAGTTGCTGGCGAAACTGACCGAGCATTTCAAGCCCGAGATGTCCGAGATCGCCTGGCGGTATCATTTCGAGAAGCGGGACCAGAGGCCAGGTGAGTCTGCCAAGCAATACATGGCCGCCCTGAGGCTGGCAGCTCGCCTCTGTAATTAGAGATCCGGCTGCGGGACCAGATCATCTGCGGGCTGAGGGACAGGAAGCTGCGCCAGAAACTTTTTGCTAAACAGAAACTGACCCTGAGGGATGTCCAAGAGGAATTCCTAGCCTGGGACGCAGCTGAGGAGTCTGACGCGAGGGGAGACAAGTCCATCCACATGTTAAGCATCTGCGACGATGTGTACAGGTCAGAATTGGAAGTGGACGCCATCACCCGACAGCAGCGACCCATCACCTCCAACCGGCACAACGTGAAGGAGCCAAGACCAGCCATGGCGGACGCAAAATGCCAGGAGTACAGGTGCAGAGCGAACGGGCCCCTGTCTACCCAACCCAATGGCTACAGCGCGAATCGGCCCCGGTCTACCCAGCATTGCGGTTGCGGCTCCCAGTCTACCCAGCACAGCGACTGCGGACAGCCCCGGTCTACCCAGTGTTCTGGCTGTGGCACGAACAGCTCCTGGTCTACCCGTTGCGCCAGTTGTGGAGGACAGCATCCTCAGTCTACCTGCCGTTTCAAGTCGGCCAAGTGTCGGTCTTGCGGGAAGACCGGACACATTGCAGCGGTCTATAGAAGCAGGCAGCGGGATAACCTACACGAGGTGGAAGCAGAGTTCCAGTTCGCTTCAGGTACTGGGGACCGGTTGCCAGGACAGACGGTCAGTCACACAGCGGGACGACCGAACATTCATTTAACAGGGACCCCAGCGGTGCTAACCCCAAAAATAAAACTGAGGGTGAAGCTGCAAGAGATTCCCTGCACAATGGAACTGGACTCAGGGTCAGCCGTGACCATCATTTCCGCCAGAACGTTTAAGGAGATTTGCAAACGGAGCAGTCAACGGGTTCCCTTGAGACCATCCAGACTGACCCTCTTTTATTTTCAAGGTTCACCCATTAACGGGGGTTCAAGGGCAATTTGAGTGTGCTGGTCGTCGAGGGCCAGTGGACTAGCCTTGTGGGGCTAGGGTGGTTCAGTGCACTGGGCATCGGAATCACGGGGATTCACCAGACGCGGAGCTGCCTGTCCCTGGAAGCAGTCTGCAAAGATTTTGTGGACATCGACAGGCAGCTGGGAAGATACACGGGTCCCCCAATTTCTTTTAAATTAGACCCCCTGGTGAAACCCATTAGGATGAAAGCGAGGAGGGTTTCGTTCACGCTAAAGCACAAGATAGAGCGGGAATTGGATAAGCTGGTAGACCAGGGGGTGCTAACGCCAGTCGATAGAGCGGAATGGGAGACCCCCATCATAACACCGCTCAAGGCAAACTGCGAGATTAGAATCTGCGCCGACTATAAGGGGACAATCAACCGGGCTCTGAGCGCTCACTCTTACCCGGTTCCCATGGTAAACAGCATTTTGGCTTCCCTGCAAGGTGGGTCGGTGTTCGCTAAACTGGATCTCGCCCAAGCTTATCAGCAGCTGCCGGTAAACCCAGGGGCTGCTAGAGCACAAATGATCATTACATACAAAGGGATGTTTCGGGTAGACCGGTTGCAGTTTGGGGTCAGCGTGGCTCCTGGAATTTTCCAGGAGGTGATGGAGAGGACCCTTAAGGGAATACCTGGGGTTTGCCCCTATTTCGATGACGTCCGGATCGCAGCCAGTTCTGAGGACGTACTGGCAGCCCATTTGAAGGCAGTACTCGAGAGGTTCAGGAGTGCAGGGTTAAAACTAAAAAAGGAGAAGTGCAAAATTGGGGTAACGGAAACAGAGTTCCTGGGGTTCAGGATTGATGCTCAAGGTATCTATCCTTCGGCATCCAAGGTCAGGGCCATCAAGGAAGCCCCCATTCCCCAAAACAAGTCAGAGTTACAGGCATTCCTGGGTCTCCTCAACTTCTACCATGCATTTCTGCCACACAAGACCACCATTGCAGAACCCATACACAGGTTGCTTGACAAACAAGCATCCTGGAACTGGACTCAGACACACGCTAACGTATTCAAAACACTGAAGAACCTGTTAGCAAGCAATGCCACAGTCACCCATTTCAGGGAGGATCAGCCAGTCTGCCTAGCTTGCGATGCATCCCCTTATGGGATTGGGGCAGTCCTCAGCCATTTAGGGGAGGATGGCACTCAGGCCCCCATCGCTTATTACTCCAGAACCCTGTCAGCTGCAGAGCGCAACTATGCCCAGATAGACAAGGAGGCACTGGCAGTGGTTGCTGGAGTCAAGAAATTTCATGATTACCTTTATGGTAGGGAATTTCTAATCTATACAGATCATAAGCCACTATTAGGGTTATTTACAACAGAGAAGCAGACACTACAGATTCTGTCACCCCGCATGATACGCTGGTCCATATTCCTGTCTTCATATTCATGCAAGCTGGTACACAGGCCCGGCAAAGAGATGGGGCACACAGATGGTCTCAGCAGACTTCCACTAAGAGATACTGAGTCAGACCCAACACCGGCCGCCCAAATCATGGCAATACAGGAACTGCCAGAGTGCCCCCTCAATGCAAAAGACATAACCACAGAGACTCCCAAGGACAAGGTCCTGAGCAGGGTACAAGCATGGGTAAGCAGTGGGTGGCAGAACAAATCACCAGGGGAGGAGTTCACCGCAAACTTCTGCAGGAGGCATGAACTGTTCACACACAAGGGATTTCTTTTATGGGGGGAGTAGAATCATCATTCCCACAAAGCTTAGGGAGAGAGTTCTCCTGTCACTACACGAGGGCCACCCAGGGGTAGTAAGGATGAAGGCCCTGGCTAGGAGCTACCTGTGGTGGTCAGGGTTGGACAAGGAGATAGAAGAGTTAGTAGCAGGGTGTTATACATGCCAAAGGTCACGACCAGAACAGCCACATGCACCAGTCCACAAGTGGGAGGAAACACACACCCCATGGTCCAGGGTGCACATAGACTATGCGGGGCCCTTCCAAGGACACACATTTCTGGTAGCAGTAGACAGCCATTCCAAATGGCTGGAGGTGGTGCCCGTGGGCAACATGACCTCAGCAGGAACCATTCAAGCATTGAGGGGGATGTTTGCCACACATGGTCTGCCTGATGTAATCGTGTCTGATAATGGAACACAATTTACACCTTTGGATTTCCAGGTGTTCCTGAGGACCTTGGGGATTAGGCACGCCACCTCAGCTCCTTTCCACCCTGCCAGTAACGGATTGGCAGAACAATTCGTGCGGACAACAAAGGATGCCCTCAAGCACATAGTACAGGGAAATTAGAAGCAAAGACTGGCCACATTCCTCTTACACCAACATGCAACACCTTGCACCACCACAGGCAAAAGCCCAGCAGAACTCAGATGGGGCAGACGCCTCATAACAACATTGGACAGGCTTCACCCAGACAGGGTAGCAGCAGACGCCGGGACCCCCAACATCAAAACAAGTTTCAATGCAGGAGACACCATCTGGGCTAGGAACTATAGCACAGGTCACCCATGGGTGCCAGGGGAGATATTAGAGCAAACAGGACCCCTTTCCTACAGAGTAAGGGTGGAGGGGGGACTCCTGTGAAAAAGGCACCTGGATCAGCTTAGGAAAAGGGCTCCTGAAAGGGTTACAGAGGACACACTGGGGGAGGAGGAGGATAAGCCAACACAAATACAAATGCAAACACCTAGGAAGGTTACCAGAGGGGCACAGTGGCAACCCCACCCCAGGCAGGAGTCTGACAGGGAAACCAGGCAGTCACTAGAATCCAGTAGAACACAAAACCAGGGCACCGAAACGCACACACACACACACCACAGTCCACCACAACATGCACAACAAGGGAAAGAGCCTGGACATAGCATCACACCACCAGTGGAACAAGTTCCAAGAAGATCAAGCAGGCCACACAAGGCTTCAAGCTACCTCAAGGACTATGTGCGTTCTTAAGGGGGTGGAGGAGAATCAAAGATTAACAATGGTATACTCTTGTAAATGTAAATTTTGTAAATACGTGTATATAGTTATGGAGACAGAATGACAGAGGGTAATTCCTCACTATGGGGGAAGGGGTGTAGTGTATGCCTTTAAAGCATACACGGAAATGTCAGCACAGCAGGGGGCTGGACAGTTCCAGGCTATAACCGCTTTGGCAGGAAAGCCTGAATAGAGCGAGTCATTGACAACCCCAGGCATGGTCAGCTCTGGCGGGAAGCCAGGGTTTAAATCCATTGGCCACCTGCACTGGCAGGAAGCCCAGGTTTAAATCTATTGGTCACCATTCACCTGGGCAGGTATAAAGAGACGCCAGGTAACCCCTTTGCTCCAAGTTCATCCCTGCCTAAATAAAGAATCAAGACCCAGCTCAAGTGTCCGTCTCTCCTTTCAACCACGCTACATTGCAGTTACCCAACCAAGGAAGCTATAGTCTTTTCTCTTGTCATCCTAGAATACAAAGCAGGGAATTGCAGGCTTAATTTACAGGAAGAGACATTTGGCTGAGGGTTAAAAAAAAACTTCTGGAAATGTAAGAGTAGTTTAGCAGGGAAACCAAGTACCAAAGAGGTGGTGGATTGTACTTCTCTGGATGTGTTCCAACAGGCTAGATAGCCATCTGTTAGGGATGTTTTAATTTAAATTCCTTCACTGAACAAAAGTTTGGACTGAATGACTCCTGCCAGCTGTATAATTGTACAGAATTTATGCAAATTACTCGTTTTTAGAGTGTCTTGAACTTCCCTCAGTCTGTAATGTAGGCATAATTGGAATCTAGATTTATATACACGAGCAGGCCCTGGAACAATCCAGCTTGTCCTTTATGGAGCACAGAAAAGGTAGACCTGCCCATTGCATGCTGAGCTACTACATAGGCACGCTGACTGAAGTCGCTGTAGGTTAGAAATAACAGGTCGGCAACAGGTGTTCTGTACCTTTATTGGAGAAGAATAAGTGCCTGTCTCAACAAGCCTTGTGAATCAAGGCAGGATGAACTAGTTAGCCTAGCAGGATCATCTGGATAGACACCTGCCACTTTCTGCTGTTCACTGATCCTCCTGATGACTTCACCTCCTCACCTGCTCAAGAGATGTGGGCAAAATGTGGGCAAAATGACAGCGTAGTTGAAAATACAAAGGATTAGGAAGAGATTCTCCAGGCCAGACAGGTCACTCTGATGAGCCAAAATAAGACTTGTGGGCAGTGGTGGGGTTCAAATATGTGAACAACCGGTTCTCTGTGTGGATGCCACTTCTGGAAGTCCATGCTTGGCCTGGGCAACAAAAAACTAGCTATTGGGTCTGCCGAAGTGGTGCAAACTGGCTGAATCCCACTACTGCTTGTGGGTCTGAGGTCGCCTGCATTGCTTTTATAGCAGTGTTTCTCAACCTCTGCAGCATGAATAGGTGTGGACTTCACTTTGGAGCTGGAGTCCACACCTCTTCAAACTACCAAGGTTGAGAAACACTGCTCTATGGAATCTCAAGATTGGAATTGAGATTGGATTCATCTTGATTCATCCTGAAGAATGGTTGCAGGAATTTGGGTATCTCTACTCTAGCGAAAAGAAGGACTAGGGGTGACATGATAGCGGGGTTCCAATATTAGAGGTGCTGCCACCATGCAGAGGGGGCTATTTTCCAAAGTACCAGAAGGCAAGACAAGAAGCAATGGATGTAAACTAATCAAAGAGAGAAGCAACCTGGAACTAAGGAGGACAGTTAACCAGTGGAATGGCTTCCTTCAGAAGTTGTGGTTGCTGCATCACTGGAGGCTTTTAAGATAAGATTGAACAACCATCTGTCTGGAATGGTATAGCGTCTCCTCCATGAGCAGGGGGTTAGACTAGAAGACCTTCAAGGTCCCTTCCAGCTCTGTAATTCTGTTATTCATTGATACGGTACTTACATAGCGAAGGAGCATGACTTCATCCAGGGCTGCCTCGGCAAAATTCTCCCCTCCTTTGGGTACCTTCACAGCCACACACCTCTTTTTCCTGAAATAAAACTCATTGCTTAAGACGAGGACAGAATAAAATATCTTTTTTTCTTGGCTTTGTCTTGTTCTGAATTCCATTGGCCACTGTTTTAGACTTTGATTTACATTTCCCCACCTGGCTATGGAAGTTCATTGATGAAGCATGCTTTCAAAGGGCAACCTTTAAAGGTAAAATGGGGTATGATGGTGGTGGTTGTGGTTCTATAAAACAATTGTTTCCTTGAAAGAACAGAATATTGAAGGGGATAGATGCTGTAGCTAGTAAGGTACAAGGAGGATATGTATCTCCTTGCCAAACACAGAGTAGGAAATAGATGTGTGGGAGGGGGAAATGTGCTTGGCAGGTGTCAGTATGCAACTAACCAAGAGCATTGAGTTCAAAGCGCAGTACCTATACACAAGAATCTAGTCAAGTAACAGTCAAAGCTAAATTGGCACTAGAAAAGGGTCAACGGCTGACTGTGCCTCTTGTGGCAACATAATGATTCCAAACTGATGACATGTTTAACTCTGCCTTCCAGCTCAGCCTGCTCTTTTCTTACAGCAAGATAGACACCTCACCATGGAGAGGAGGTGGCTATTAAGGATGTCTCTGTTGCAAAAAAGGGAAAATCTCTCAGATCTGTACTTCCTCTGCTCCCAAGATTTCAGCCCCCATAAGCACCAATATCTGGTTCCCTAAATCTCCCTGACGGCTGCATCCATAGAAAAATGCCACACCAGCACTGACCCTCTAATTTAAAGACTGAGCTGTTCTAGGGAAGCAAAGTCTAGAATTCTATTTTCCCTTGTAGCCTGATGTGAACTTATTTCCTGTACTCAGGTAGACCAGGCAGGAAACACAATCAGTTGAGTTAATTCTATGTTATTATAAGGCTACATTAATAGAATCTTGCATATCTGAAAGAACAGATCTCTTGCTTGAGTACCTGGGCAGAGGGTATCCTTCTCAGTTTCTTTTTTCACTCATTATGCAGCTGTGGGCTATGTTGTCTCTTATCTGATTGCATCCCTTCCCCTTCTGTTTTACAAGGTCATTCCCACATACTACTACAGGAGGTCCCAACCCCCGGTCCATGGACCGCTACCGGGCCACAGCATGCCAGCAACCGGTCCACACAAACAAGCAAAGCCCCATCTGGGGGATGGAGGCAGCACACAAAAACACACATTCTCTGGTCCATGGAAAAATCTTTCTCCATGGAACTAGTCCCTGGTGCCCAAAAGGTTGGGGATCTCTGTACTACCACATCTAAGTCACTCTTCCAGCCAGTTTAAGAAAGGCGTTGCCAAGCAATTCAGCCTTTCTTCTAGTTCCCAGGTTCCAATGATGGGCTAAGGTTGTTTCAGATGAAGAGCATAGAGCACTTTCAACCAAATGAAATGAAGGAAATGAGATGAAGGGAAAAAGATAGTAGAAGAAATAGGAAGACATATATTACTATGATGGAACGTAGGAAGGAGTGGCTGCATCCCAGAGGGCAAAAAGACAGCAAAGCTTTCAGGAGAAAGAGAGTTAAGAAGATTCCTCCCTAACAATTCTCAGGATATATGTATAGTGATGCAAATGGTTGCTTTAGTTGGGCAAGATTTCTGTCTGGAGGTGAAGAACAATAAAGGAAACTGCTCTGAAGTAATTCTATGTGTCTTCCTTGGTTCTTGGGCCTGACAGTTAGTGACAAAAAACAATATTGCCTGGATCGTCCACATTGTTACTGAGTGAGACAGAACGATTGCATAATGAAAGTGTTAGATACTGGGTTCATGGCTTCAGTGATGAGACAAGGCGAGTGAGTTCAGCAAAGATCATTGTTTATTGCTTGCAGGAACTGAACTGAGAAACAGGGCTGCAAATGCAGCAATTTATAGCCTGGCCTCTAGGCAGCAGCCAATAGGTTTAAAGTAACCTATTGCCACCCTAGAGGCAGCCAATGGGGGCGCTGGAGACGGGTTGTCTGAGGAGCTGGGAGCCATTAGCCAGCTTCCCTGCTTAAACAACCTACCAGCAATTAACCCAAGCGATGTTCCCTTAACAAGACAAAGCCCAATACATTACAAAAAGCATCTTTGATGTATGCTTCTCATGAATGATTTGTCTGCTGACTTCTAGGAAAGAAATGGTGAACTGAAAATGACTCTGCTGAGAGCAGAACTTACGACCGTGGTGGAATGAGGAGCCAGCAAATGGACCGACTTCTCAGAATTCCTCCCTAGACAAGGAGAATATTAGAGATCGCCCACAAGCACTCCAGACAGTAGTTCCTCAGACACTGTGAGACAGCAGTCTCTGGTGAGTTTATAGACCTGGGAGCTGAATTAGTGCCATTTTTGCCTTTCAAAAGGACACTGGGTTTACCTATTTCTTAATAATTTCTGGGAATGACTTGTTAAGAGGTGAGGATGTATCTATATCTATATCTATATCTATATCTATATCTATATCTATATCTATATCTATATCTATATCTATCTATATCTATATCTATATCTATATCTATATCTATATCTATATCTATATCTATCTATCTAGCTATAATATAATCTTCAGAAAAGCAAGTTTACTCACACCAAGTGAGTTTCCTTCAATCCTTTGCAAAGTAAGTTTTATGCAAGCTTAAGGACTTAAAATATCTTAGTTTGGAATAAACAGCTAAAGGATGATTAGAATGTTCATTTTGTAAAGTTTAAAACTAACTAAGGGGCTAGATGGTCTTGAAATAAGAGTTTAAAATTAATCACAAGAATCCTTTCTGTGGGAAAATTCTACTGATTAAAAAAAAACATGATAAGATGGGATTTTGAAGGTTGGATGTTAGAGGGAACTGGAAAGAATAAAAGATTATAAATGAGGAGAAAAGGCCCACTAATGGTGAATGGAGCACTGTATTCTAACTTTGGAAGAATTCAAGGATATTTGGGAACAACACACTCAGAAATTATTCTTAAGATTGTCTGCTATCATAAAACTGGATTCAAAAGGGATTATAGAAGAGGAACTGGTTTTACTGGATAAGACAGAGACTGAGGCTGATTCTAATTTTAAAATGACAGGTTACAATAATGATATGGAAAACGATGTCACATTGGATTTACAAATAAAACTAGCTGATGACTTGATAATTAAAAGGGATATGCAAATAATAAATCACTAAAAGGTGACTTGGATAATTTGATTCTGGATTTACAAATAAGAAATGTTAAAGTTCTAAAGGAACATGAAAAGAAGTTCTGGGACTATTTAAAGAGATTACAGATAAAGATTATTAAAAGGAAAAGAAAAAATACAAAGTTGATTTATTTGATTGAGGTTAAAATGTATATGATGTTTCTGGTAACTCTTAATGGATTTTTTTTGCTGACAAATTACGAGACTTTAAAGATTTACTTATAGACAAGAGTTGAGATACAGGAAGAAGAGACTTTTCATTCTATTTTCACTAGTATCGGAGATGGTGCTCAGTTACTGAAATTGTTTCTATTTGTCATGATGGAAGGGGAATTCATTTCTTTATATCTGTGCTCTTTTTTCTTTACCATGTTTATTTTTTCTTTCTTTTAAATATTTTTCCTTGCACATTTTCCTTTTTCCTTAGTTCTAAACTTTAATAAAAACTAATTTTTTAAAAAATGAACGATTTGTCCGCCAACCTAAGTATTTCTCAGTGGGCCATGGTGGCAACACAACTGTGGTGGTGCAGTAGTTAGAATGCAGTATTGCAAGCTAACTCTGCCGACTGCCAGCAGTTCAATCCTGACCTGCTCAAGGCTGACTCAGCTTGCCATCCTTCCAAGGTTGGTAAAATGGGGACCCAGATTGTTTGGGGGCAATATGCTGACTTTGTAAGCTGCATAGAGAGGGCTGTAAAGCACTGTGAAGTGGTATATAAGTCTAAGTGCTATTGGTACGGTGTTTGGGTAACTAGCACAGTTGGCGCACATCTCAAGGTCTTCTCCAGTTTCGTTTCTCCATAGCTTGTCTCCCTGATAAGGGAGACACAATCTTTTCTCAAGTGGATAGGGGTGGGAGAGGAAAAGCAGAAAGTGAAAGTTATCCCAAGTAGAAGCAAATCCTCCCCTCCAGCAGAATGGCAGGTCCCAAACAAGAGCACGTATGCAGGGAAAACAATAAGGATTTGGGGACCTCACAGTTATTGCTTCTCCAAGCTGTTATCTCCTAGAAGTATTAGATTCCCAGAATTCTCTAATCAGCATGAAAATTACTAAACTGAGGAAGGTAAATTTAATGTAATCCCTTTAAGGCAGGGGTGTCAAACTCACAATGTCACATGAGGTGTCGCGACATATCGCAACTTTTTTTCCATTGCCGGCAATGGGGTGGGTACGGTTTCGGCATGACACATCTGGCCGTGGGCCAGCAGTTTGACACCCCTGCTCTAAGGGCAGGATTGTCTACTAACGAAACCCATACACTCTAGTAATAGTAAAATAGGGAGTACTGGTACACCTCTGTATTTTCTCTGTAAGGGTTACAGAGGAATTGGCACTCCCACTTCAAGGTTTTGGACACCAAACTTCTCTTACACTCACACTGGAATTAAAACTATTTTCCAGACCAGAAATATGATTCTGTCAAGCTATAACCCTTCTTCCATACTTAGAATGCATACTTATCATTTCATGAGGATTATGTCAAAAAGTTAATTAAAATCTGGTCATTTTGTTTACTCACCCAGCATCTTGGCAAAGCCAGACTGTTGAGAAGAACCCGTAGCCCAGATTTTGGACCACATGGTATCTTCTATTGAACGTTTCTCCTTTCTTCACCGGATAGTAGCCGTCTGCAAAAAGGCGGAAGTGGGAATCACCACATTATTACAGGTACTCCTTGCCTTGCAACCATTCAGTGACCCTTCAGAGTTACAGCATGAAAAATGTGACAACCAGTATAGCATTCCCACTGCCACACGATGAAAAATTTGGTTGCTCAGTGTCTGGAATGTATTTATGGTTATTCATCCTTGGGTTATGTGATTGCCATTTATAGCCTTCCCAGCTGGCCTCCAAGACGCAAAGCCAATGGGGAAAGCTGGACTTGCTTAAAGACAGCATGATTCACTTAACAACTGCACTGCTTAACAACTGCCTCGCTTAACAATGAAAACTCTCGACTCAATTCTGGTTGTAAGTCAGGGACATCAAAAGGCTGGTTGCTTACTTTTACAATATGTACTTCAGAATAACAAGAAGCCCCTTCGGCAATGAGATTAATGTGAAGATAATTTAAGAGACTTTTGCAGATTCTCAAATGCCTAGCGATCTTGCTAATTATGCTTATCTTATCTCTCTAAGGTTGTCTGTGTACTGCACACTGAATCACAACCACACTTTTGTCTATGAGGGGAGCCTGCTGTTGAATCTTTAAGCCATGTATTTTTTTGTGATGTAGGAATGTGAGATCTAGGACTATTGTATCACATTTTTGCCTAGCATATGTTCCCTGCGGTTGTTTTATGGCTCAACGCAAGCTAGAGCTTTGGCTTGAGTAAATCATTGCTCATGTAATCATGGATAAATGTGTCATGTGAGCACAGATTATAGAAGTTGCATTAATAATTTCTCTTATATGTCTGTTGATGGAAGAAAAAGTTGCACTAGAGATGGTTTATGTAGCCAAGGTTGATTGAAGTAGCCATAATTACAACCACACAACACCCAGCAGTTTGGCGGCTTGCAACTCACGTTAATGGGGCTCAGACAATATATTGAATCTAAATCAAATAAGACAGAGGGGGATGTTTCTGTGTAGGAAAGCAAAAATAAACCCCAGTTGGGAGATGCCTGTTGAGATTTCTGCTGGATGAGACTCTTCGTGAGTGTTCCTTTGGCAGGCTTCGTTTCCCCCCAGCCAATGTCTATAATACAGCTACTCCTTGACTTTCCACAGTTTGCTTAGTGGCTGTTCAAGTTACAACAGCACTGAAAAAAATGACACATGGCCATTTTTCACACAAGCACTGCAGCATCCCCGTGGTCACATGATTTACATTCAGATGCTTGATGACTCATGTTTATGATGGTTGCAATGTCCCGGGGTCATGCAATCCCCTTTTGCAAGCAAAGTCAATGGAGAAGCCAGATTCGCTTAACAACCGTGTTACGCATTTAACAACTGCAGCAATTCACTTGACAAATGTGGGAAGAAAGGTCATGAAATGGGGCAAAACTCACAACAAATTTCTGTCTTAGCAACATAAGTTTTGGGCTGAATTGTGGTCGTAGGTTGAAGACTACCTGTACATGAAAAACTTTGATGCCACTTTAAAAATGTTAAAATCATCATCGTCACCATCACCAGCAGTGATGACAATTGAAACATACATGATGACATACATGATGACAGTTGAAACCAAAATTTCCATTTTTAAGCAAGGCGGTTGTTAAGGTGAGTTTTGCCCCTTTTTATGATCTTTTTTGCCTGCCTGTCTGCCTACCTATCTTTGAGATAGTCAGTTGGCCTGGTCACACTTAGAAATACTATGGTGGTTTTGATTATGGCAGCACAATGGCTCAGTGGTTAAGACTCTGGACTTGTCTTGTAGAAATTTGACAGCCCAGGTTTGAGACCCGAGCACTGGGTGATGATGCAAGCTCTTGTTACCTGCCCCAGCTCCTGTCCACCCAGCAATTTGAAAGCAGACAAATGCGAGGAGATAAATAGGTACCATTTTGGTAAGAAGGTAACAATGTTCGGAGACTTCATACTGGCCACATGACTGTGAAAATGTGTTCAGGCAGCCCTGGCTCACAGCCTTGAAATGGAGATGAGCACTGCCCCCTAGAGGCGGCAGTGAGTAGCAGAGTAAAATCCATTTACCTAAGCAGGACTTGCTTGCAACTCACCTTCACACGATGTCAGAGAGGTTTCCTCCATGTCAGGATGCCACCCTTTGTAGAGCAGGGTTCCAGGATCTGTTTAGGCTGAGGAGGCTTTACATCTAAGAGCAGAAGGAGTTCAACCCAGTGAGTTGTAGGTTGTGGCCAGGAGCAAGAAAACACACACACACACACACACACCTGCAACTCCCAGCCTCTTGTAAAGCATACCGGTATCTACACATTTAAGTGAATAGATGAAAATGATTGCCAGGGGTGATCAATGTAGGTTTCATGGCTATAAACAACTCCTGAGTTTCTTCTGTTGCAGCCTGCCTAGACCTTTTGTCCAAACATAATGACAGAAAAAAAAGGAAGTAGGGTTTTCTGCCATGGCGAGGTGAGAAATACTTGAAATCTGTGGCGCAAACTCTAAAATAACTTCAATTCCATCCATTAGCCTACGTCTACCTCTTTGAATTCTGGAACAGGCCTGCTGGGGAGGTCACAGCAGGAGTTATTTCGAGGATTTGCATGCAAATGATAGTGGGCAAGTCTAGCCATCCACTGCTCCCTGCTGCAGAGAGCTGGAACAATACCAGGATGAGCTCTCAGGTTAGAATAGAATAGAGCTGGAAGGGACCTTGGAGGTCTTCTAGTCCAGCCCCCCACTACCCTGCTGAAGCAGGAGCACGTCTATACCATCTCACACAAGTGACAGTCCATTCTCTTCTTAAAAACCTCCATTGATGAAGCACTCACAACATCTGGAGGCAAGCTGTTCCACTGGTTAATTGTCCTCACTGTCAGGAAGTTTCTCCTTAATTCCAGGTTGCTTCTCTCTTTTTTTTATTTTTTTTATTTATTTATTTTTATTTTTTTATTATTTTTTTTTTGAAAAGTTTTTCAATACATTTTATTTATTACATCCCATCCCCCAACCCTTCCCTCCCTTCCCAACCCTATCCCACCCTCTCACCCTCCCCTTCCCCCCTCCCCCCCTCCCCGACTTCCCAGAGCTAGATACAAGGTATAAAAATAAAGTAAACAATCAAAAACTCCCATATACTAATAACAATAAACTATTAAATCTCTCGCACTTTAGCTCTTATAATTTGACTACAAGCAATATACTTATTCAAATGCTAGATGAAACTTTTTAGTCCCATATTTATTCTGGATGTAATCAATCCATTTCTTCCACTCCGCAATATATCGTTGTTGCGAATGGTCTTTCAAATATGCTGAAATCTTCGCCATTTCCGCCAGGTTAGAAACTTTTAAAGTCCATTCCTCTATAGTCGGCAGTTCTTCCTTCTTCCAATATTGCCCTATTAAAAGTCTCGCTGCCGTAATTAAGTTCAACATCAGATTAATGTCCAGCACAGTGGTATCAGTAATAATGCCCAGTAAAAACAATTGCGGACAAAACTTTATCCTTTTCTTGAATATCTTCTGCATATTCCACCAAATTTTAATCCAAAATGCTTTGATCTTTTTACAAGTCCACCATATATAAAAGTACGTTGCATCTTCACCACCACATCTCCAACATTTAGGCTGATAATTCGGATACATACTTGCTAACTTTTTAGGATCTAAATGCCACCTATAAAACATTTTATAAAAGTTCTCTCTTAAGTTTTGAGCTTGCGTAAATTTCACATTTCTCACCCAGATCTTTTCCCAAGTGTCCATTGTAATAACTTCCTGTATATTCTGTGCCCATTTTATCATACAATCCTTAACAATTTCTGTTTCTGAATCAATTTCTATCAATGCAAGATATATCCGTTTGATATGTGCTGGTCCCTGATTTCTAATTTGCTTTACCAAATTTTCATCATCCATTAAAAAACCAATTTTCTGGTCCTCTTTCCACCTGGCTTGTAATTGCCCATATTGAAACCAAGTTTGAACTATCTTTTTTTCTCGTAAAAGATTATATGGCTTCAAACACCATACATTCCTCTCCAAACTCAAAATTTCCTTATATGTAATCACATCATGTTTAAATCCAACATTTATATTCTCTATTGCGTGTTTGGGTATTGCCCATAAAGGTATCTTGTAATTTAACTTTTGTCTATGCTTTTTCCAAACTCGCAACAAAGCATACCTCAAAATATGCATTTTAAACACATTATCTACCTTCTTATCATACAATAAATATGCATGCCAACCAAATAACAAATCATGCCCTTCAAGATTTAATAATCTCCCCTGTGTCAAATTAATCCAATCACTTATAGCTGATAATGCAGCAGCTTCATAATATAATTTAAGATTGGGCATTTTTAGACCACCTCTTTCACGCGTATCCTGCATAATTTTAAATTTAACCCGTGGCTTTTTCCCTGCCCAAACAAATTTATTAATACCCTTCTGCCATTCCTCCAAATTTGAATCCTTTTTGAGAATGGGTATCATTTGAAACAAAAATAAAAATTTTGGCAGAACATTCATTTTTACTGCTGCAATTCTTCCCAATAATGATAATTGTAATTTTTTCCAACTATCCAATTCTTTTTGCACTTTATTCCATAACTTTTCATAGTTGTTTTTATATAATTTACATTTGAGGGTGTTAAGTATACCCCCAAATATTTAACCCTTTCAACAATTTCAAATCCAGTTAACCTTTCTAAAGCTACCTTTTGTAATACTGTCATATTTTTAGATAACATTTTAGTTTTTTGTATATTAACCTTAAATCCAGAAACTTTCCCATATTGCGATATTAACTCCATCAATTCCATAACAGAATTTTCTGGGTATGTCAACGTAATAACCAGATCATCCGCAAATGCCCTCAATTTATAATCCTGATCTCTTATTTGAATTCCCTTAATTGTTTCCGAATTCCGTATTTTAATCAGTAATATCTCCAACGTTAAGACAAATAATAAAGGTGATAACGGGCAACCCTGCCTCGTACCCTTTTCAATATTACACATTTCAGTCAAACTATTATTAACAATTATTCGAGCTGTTTGCCTTTGATATAATGCCCTAATTGGTTGTAAAAATTCATCCCCAAAATTCATTTTATCTAATACTCTCAACAAAAATTTCCAATCCAATTGATCAAAGGCTTCTTCAGCATCCAAAAAGATCAATGCTGCAGGGATCTGGTTATTCCTTTCCAGAAATTCCAACAAATCAACTATATGTCTCACATTATTTTTCATTTGTCTACCACTTATAAACCCAGTTTGATCACCATGAATTACCTGTTGCAATACCCTCATCAGTCTACTAGCTAAAATCTTAGCAAATATCTTGTAGTCCATATTCAAAAGTGATATTGGCCTGTAATTTCTTGCTTGAGTGACGTCCTGATCTTCTTTCGGAATTAAAGAAATAAAAGCAGTTTTCCAAGACGGAGGCACTCCTCCCCCTTTTTGAATTGTCTGAAACAGTTCCTTTAATGGCTTTATCATCTCAAACTGGAGATTTTTATAATACACAGCAGTCAAACCATCCGTGCCTGGCGCTTTACCTGCTTTTAACTGTTTGATTGCCAAAAATATTTCTTCCTCAGTTATCAACTGATTCATCTCTTCTTTTTGCTCTTGCGTAAGAACCGGGATGTTAACGTTTTTTAAATATAAATCAATGTCTATTTCGTTAATCTTATCTCTAGCATATAATTTAGAATAAAAATCAACAAAGGTTTCCTTGATAAGATTCTGTTGATACACAACCTTTCCCTTATGTTCTATTTTATCTATATTAGAAACCCTTTGTTTCTTCCTTAACATATAAGCTAGCCATCTACCTGGTTTATTGGCATTGCAAAAAGTATTATGCCTTGCAAACCGTAGATTAGTTGCCACCTGATCAGCCATTAACTTGTCAAATTGTCCTCTTAATATCTTAATAGCCTCTTTAATCTTCACATCCGATGGATTCAAAATTAAAGCCTTTTCTTTTTCCTTAATCTCTATCTCTAATTCTTTCCTCCTAAATTCCAAATTACGTCTATATTTATTATTAAGATATATCAACACACCTCTCATATATGCCTTACTAGCATCCCATACCATTTCCATAGAAGTACCCTTATGCATATTTGTTTCCAAAAAAAACCTTCATCTGTTTTTTACACTCTTCCACATTTTTCTGATTTCTAAACAGATTCTCATTTAAACGCCAGGAACGTCTTTCTCTAATGTCTTTTCCAATCTCTAACCAAACTGGACTGTGATCAGACATAATCCTTGAACAAATCTTTATCTTCTTAGTTCTAAAAAAAAGATCATTAGTCAATAATATAAAATCAATTCTAGAAAAAGATTGATGTCTATCAGAAAAAAAAGTATAATCCCTTTCTTGTGAGTTCCTCTCCCTCCAAACATCACGTAGTTCCATATCATCCATCATCTCAAAAAAAGACTTAGGCAATTTAGCATGACTTGGGGTACTTCTATAAGATCCACTCTTATCCATTTGTACATTCAAAACACCATTCCAGTCTCCCATAAAAATAAAAGATTTGTAATCCAATTGGGTAATCTTGCTGTGTAATAAACTATAAAAATCAGCTTGCTGTTGATTAGGAGCATATAGTCCAACCAAAAGAGTTTTTTTGCCATCTATTAACAAGTCCACAATAACATATCTTCCTTGTTGATCTGCTTCGATTAACTCTGCTGTAATTGTATTCTTAACATAAATAACCACTCCATTTTTCTTATTTGTTGCAGAAGCAATAAATTGTGTGCCTAATCTTGAATTTAATAAATACTTTTGGTCCATAACTCTAATATGTGTTTCTTGTAAGCAAATAACATCAGTCTTAAATTGCTTTAAATATTGAAAGATTTTCTTTCTCTTCTGTGGTGAATTTAATCCATTGACATTCCAAGTTAAAAACTTAGTCACCATTTCTGGCAGCCCGAAGCTTCTGGAGCGCGTCATCCAAAATCCCCTTCACATTTTTAGGCCGCGCTCCTCCCACAGCTTCGCTATAAGTACACTTTGGAAGTTCCACAACATTCTGCTGATCCTGCTCTTGCTCACGTCTGATTCGTCTCGAAGCAGCACGCGTAATCCTCTGGTCTCTTACTTTTTCTGATACTGTTGAAATTTGATCCACTCCTGCTGCTTTCTCATCTGTCTGTATTCCTTTGGCATCTTGAGACTTTCCCTCCTTTGATGATTCCAAAAGTGGTATGGGGATTGCTTTTAAAACATTGCTATAAAAATCACGTGCCTGCATCACTGTAGCAAGACGGTATCTTGTGTCTTCATACATTACCACCATACCCACTGGGATCTCCCATCTAAACTTGATATCACGTCGCTTAAGCTCCTGTGCCAGAAATGCAAATTCCTTTCGTTTCCTTAAAATTTTTGGAGGGATCTCTTTTAAAACCAAGACTTCTTGCTCTGCAATCACAAGCTTAGTATTGTAAGAGACTTGAATAACTTCATTCCTGGTTGCTCTCTTTGTAAAATAAACAACCACATCTCTGGGTAATTTCCTTTGTCTCGCAATCCAGGAATTAACACGGAAGATTTTATCTATTTCTTCTGCAATTCCTTCAGCTGGCCTTCCCAACACATCTTCCAGAGCAACAGAAACTATTTTTTTCAAATCTTCCTTGAGATTCTCCTTAAGACCTCTAATTCTCACAGCAAATTCCATTTCATGGTATTGTACCAGTGTCAGATCATAATCAATTTTATCCACCGCAGTCTCAGTCTCTAATATCTTTGCATCCAATTTAATATTATTTTGAGTGAGGTCCTCCACTCTTTCGTCCAAGCGTTCAATACATATCGCCATGCCTTGAAATGCAAGCAAAATGTCCTCCCTTATTACTGTAAACTTCTCCTCCAACTTTTCATCCATAATTTCAGCTAATTTTTCTGTCAGCTTCTCATCCAACTTTTCATCTATCATCTCAGCTAATTGCTGTGAGTGCTTTTCCAGAGCATCTTGCAAAACTTTAACTGTTAAAACAGGCAAAGGTGAGGGTGCAGGAGGTGCTAAAACGTGCACTGAAGATTGCGGCAGGGGGGAAGCCCCCGCACTTTTAGTAAGTTTAGAAGATTTAGCCGCCATCTTTTCCACTATTGCAACTACGCACTTTCACTTTCAGGATCTTCAATGTGGATGAGCCAAAGATCAAAAGTTCACTTACTCCTTATTCTCTTGCATCGCTCTGCCTGCTTTCATTGTCTTCCAAAATCCATTCTTGTAAGCAGGGATGGTTGCGTTCGCCTTGTTCTGCTCCAAAAGTCACGGAGCAGAAACGCTGCGCAGCCCGGAGAAATCCAAGCTTCGGGGGGG